>JAHBMJ010000608.1:0-37863 GCA_018398765.1 Chromera velia | reverse complement strand
AGGGGGGGTCAGTGTGCCATCGCCGCGGCGTGCGTCAATCATGCAGTTCTCATTTTTTTTGCTTTCCAGGGCTGTTCACAAGCTTGCTTGCGTCAGATGATCTTGACTGGCTCACTTTTTTAACAGGCCATGCAGCTAGTGCATGTATGTACAGGATACACCATGATACATCCAACCAGTTGGGTGAGTGCCTCGGGGGACCATTTAGGGGGTCGGCCAGGCCATAATTTGATTGATGCAAACCATCAGGAGCTTAGGTCACCTCACCGAAAAATATCGTGGTATATATTCAGTTTTAGGCTAGAGATGAGAGATTGTACGATGGAGTCAGCTTTACATAGGAGTTGATTGTTCCTACTTCGGAGATTCTATCTGTTCTGCCTCACTTTGTACTTCTGTACTTTAATTGATCAGACTTTTCCTGTCTGATTCAAATACATGCATGCACTTTGATCGATCTGCATTCGAGACTTATTTGGTTGAGGAGATAATGCGCTTGGCTTGATTCTTCTGATTTTGCTCTGCATGCGCGCGTTCTCTCGTGCTTTGGTTAATCAGTCAGTCAGGCGGCGGTGGAACACTGAGATATCGGACCTGACAGGGCCAAACTTCTCACACACACCCTGTCCCGACGACGTCAGATTTCTTCTCTTGTTCCTGTCTCTGTATGCAGGACTTTATGCGTTTGTGAGCGAAGAACAATGTCCTTTCAGAGAGGAATTTTATCATCTCAATGCTATGTCAACTTGTAGTGTATTTATCTGTCTGTCTGTCTGTCAGTCTCTCTAGCTCTCTCTGTCTGTCTGTCTGTCTGTCTGTCTGTCTAACTCCTCCTCAGTCCCCATTTGAGTCTTTGTCTATTTGTAGGCTCTTGAGTCAGTGAAGTCTTCTTTACTTTCGAGCTTCTGGCTGATCTGGCCGAAGAGGCTCTTGCTTTCTCTCTCTCCTCTTTCCTCTTTTTGCCTTTTTCCTTCACACCTCCTTCCCCATTGTACTTGAATGTTCGCTATGCTGTTCCCCTTTTCTGCCTTCCCCTGTCCCTCCCCAGAGCTTGGGGCAAAATAGCGGTCACCCGCAATCACCCCCTGATCTAGCTCCTGACCCGAGCGCTGGTCACTGCTCTTCAATAGGGCAATGCCATTCTCTAGGCCATGCTCCTCTCCCTTGTCCTGTCCTTTTGTGCTGACTGTGTCTTCTTCTATAGACACGTCTGCCTTCTTCTGTAAGGCAGTTTCATTTTTACTGCGGCAATCTTCATATTTCTCCTTCATCCCCTCTCCTTGCACACTCGCAGAGACCGATTTGCTTCTGTTGCTCAGTGTTTCCCCTTGTTCCCACTTCTTTTCCTCAGTTCTCTCTCCTTCTGTCAAGTCCATGCTTTTCAAGCCTGTGCAAGATGGCACATGCAGGCCATATTTCAGGCGCTTGCACCCCTCAAGCACTCCTGCGTCTGAACTGTGTTCTGTTGTCGTTAGGAATGGTTCGATCATGCCATCGAGTTGGACATCCACCGGTGTGTCCGCCTTCCCAATCGTGAATGTAGAAGGCAGTGTTCTCTCCCCGTCTGACTCTGAACTTCTCTCCCAGCCCCTGTTCTAAACCTTCCACCTCCTTCATTCTAGTCTTGCTTTTCCTCCTCGCTTGCCCCTCTTTTTCTTGTTCTTTCTGCAACTACCTTCTGTCGTTGCACTTGTTCCTTCCATTTGCACGTTGTTGTCTGTTTTTTCCGTCCCTTTGCTTTCTTTGTTTACTTTTTTTTTTTACTGATTGATGCCAAACCCTAGGTAGAGTTAGAACTCCCGGGCGGCGCATACATGCATGGGTCTGTTCAATTATGCCAGCTGCAGGCTAAGTGGACGACAGTTATTCGAACTTAATCTAATCAATCATTTACTACAATATGACGAGAAATCATAAAGAGGAGAGAAAGTTGAGAGTGCAAGAGCGATATGATGAACTTGCGAACCCCCAGATCAGAAAAGGAGGCAGATGCAAAGGGTGAGTCACAACGAGTGAAGCGGTCTGATTAAATTAATACCAACCACTGCAAAAAGCCTTGTTCGGCAGTCCATCGGGGGCAGACAGAGAGCCGATGAATAAAATCATCTATACACTGGCAGCAGGCTTCATAGGTGCACAACTTTCTATCAGAGCAACCAACAGGCAGCCCACCTTACCCGCCTATCGGGTTGTATGTCAGCATGCGCAAAAAAGAAAAGATCGAGCCATCCGTAACCGATAGGGCAGAACGGGGAAGAGCAGAGACGGAAAGAACACCGGAGGACGACTTGCTGCACAAGAGGAAGACAAACATACGGCGGGAGGATGGGAAGTCGTGCTGCAGAAGGGTGAGTCTAGCAAGGAGGAGAAAGTGAGAGGAAGATTGCCCATCATCCTCAGAAGCCTTTATGCATTCCTTTGTCTGTCTGTTCCGCTTGTTTCAGTCGCTCATCTCTCTTTTCACTCAATCTGTTAGTCTAAAACTTCCTGTTAATCATTTGCCAATGGTTATCTCATTGTTCACTTGTTCTCTCACTTCCCCTTTTTATCATTCTGTCAATCCTTGCTTCAGTCATTCTGTTAATTCTTTCTTCAGTCATTCTGTCAATCCTTATTTCAGTCATTCTGTTAATTCTTTCTTCAGTCATTCTATCAATTCTTCTTTCAATTATTCTTTCAATCCTTCCTTCAATCATTCTTTTAATCCTTCCTTCAATCTTTCTTTCAATCCTTCCTTCAATCATTCTTTCAATCCTTCCTTCAATCATTCTATCCATTTTCTCTTCGTTCATTCCTTCTTCTCCTTTTTGCTCACTGCTGCTCATCTTTCTCTCTTTTGGTTTGCTTCTTTCTTTCTCTCCAACTCTGATCCACGGCGAAATCTGAACTTGAACAGGCGGAGCTTGCTCGGCGCCCTACAGACTCAGTGCCTCGAAGTCTGCAGGTTCTGCCAGTACAGTCTGAGACTCTAGTTGTCCCACCGCCAACACCCATTCAAGCCAGTCCCGCATCTGCCTGAAGCAGCCCGTGTACAGATCAAAGCTCTCCACTCCTTCTCCCTGAGAGCGGACGTGAACAACCCTCCCCGGCCTGTCTGCAGACTACGAAGGGTTAAACACGACCCGATACCTGCCTCAAAAAATATTTGTCGCCCTGCCTGCTGCAAACAAGTTATGCGCTGGTCTGAGGCTCCCGTTTCCAAATCTTCGTTGCTGCATTCCTTTGCGTTGTTTAAAGCCGAGCTGAGTCTCGAGGTGTCTCTGCTCAAAGGCATATGGACTTCGCAACATGATCTGCTCTACTAACTCTACTCAACTCTCTAAACGATCCGTCTACACTGAAGATCATGTCGACGGTTTGAGCCCGCACCTGGAAGAACACCACCGAGAAGTTTGCTGGTGTGTACTCTCAGTTTTAGGTTAGAGACGAGAGTTGTACGATGGAGTCACCTTTACATAGGAGTTGATTGTTCCTACTTTGGAGATTCTGTCTGTTCTGCCTCACTTTGTACTTCTGTACTTTGATTGATCAGACTTTTCCTGTCTGATTCAAATGCATGCATACACTTTGATCGATCTGCATTCGAGACTTATCTGGTTGGGGAGATAATGCACCTGGCTTGATTCTTCTGATTTCGCTCTGCATGCGTGCGTTCTTCCGTGTTTTGGTTAATCAGTCAGTCAAGTAACGGCGGAACACTGAGACATCGGACCTAACAGGGCCGAACTTTTCACAGTCTCGGGGGGCAGCTCAGCTCTGCTGAGATCAGCCGAGAGGCCCTGAGATCGTACGCACTCGCATAACGTATTTTTTATTTTTTGGGGGGGGTCACTTCTATCTCTGTCTGTCATGGTGTTGCCCGAATTCCAAAATGTGCTCCTCAAGCAACTCGCACGGAGCCACAATCGCATATACCTTAATTAGTTCGCATATGCGTGCCCCTCAAGTAACTCGCATAGAGTTGCAAGTGCATGCTTGCGTGGTCCCGATTCGTGTACGTTGCCGTGGCCCCCGCCTACTCCCGCCCCATGCGTGCATACACCTGCACAAGACATGCCTAAGCCCCCGATGGTGTGCATCAATCAAATTTGTGGACCCCCTAAAGGGCCCCCTGAGGCACTCACCCAACTTAACCTAACTGGTTGGGTGTATCTCGTATTAGGTATTAGGTATGTCTTGCCTGCAACAGGCAAGTATCGGAGGCTACGCGGCAACGCGTGTAAAATATGCTTTTCGGGACCGCGTATATGCATGTACGCTCATACAACTCCGTGTGAGTTACTTGAGGGGCACATATATTATGAGGTCCTGAAGCGAATTAAGTATAATTGATGATGATGATGAGAATATATGGGGTTAAAGCCGGTGAGCCGTATAGACTCTGGCTAACCTAGAGCGTCATACATAGAGTTAAACTTTCGACTTAGGCCCCACTGGGGTAAATTAAATCGATGAGAGCCTGACAGGGGTAAGGAGGCGGATGGAAGTGGAGGGTGGCTCCACCTCTAAACAAACAGGCTTTTGCTTCATCTAGTAGTTTTCTTACAGACTGAGTTACAACACGCTCTCTATCCGACCCTTGAGACGATCGAGGACTGCCTGCATTTCGCCCGGAAGAGGGTCCCCATAACCGATCAAAGCGCAAGAACAGCACTGGTACGCCCGAGCGGAGGGGGAAACGAGAAGGAAAGGGAAAAAACAAGTACCTCAGGGGGAACAGAAAGGACGGAGACGGACTCCTCTGTTTCTGTGTTCTCTTTTTCCCCCCAAGGGTCATGAGCCAGTAAGATTCCTTCTGTCAGTTCGTGTCAGTTAGAGGTCTGTCAGATGACCTCTAAAGAAAATCACCCGAGGTGGAACGGAAGGAGACGGAGAGAAAAAAAGATCAGAACTCCCAATCTCCTTTGATTCCCTATCTTTTCTGCTGAAGACATACAAGCAAAGGTTTCTCTCTCAGTTCAGTTCCTGCAGTTCGGTCAGTTCAGTCAGTTCAGTTGGTTTGGTCGGTTCATCCCTGAGGCACGACTTATTTTCCAGGGGAGTGAAATTATGAGTAGTAAGCATGATAAAGAAATTCAAAGAGGGGAGAAAAAAGGAGAAGAAGAACGGAGAAGCCGCACATAGCATGCACCCCGCTCGTAGACCCGCTTATGAACCGTATGAGCATGAGCGCCCCGCGCGCCCCCGTACATCCGTGCAGGTTCGAGCCCGTCACCTCCCACCACCTCCCACGCTCACGCGAGGGGTGCCATCCGAGCCCTACAGCCTGGGCCTCTTGGGGTTGTCCATCTCGCGTTTTCCCCCCATATGCTTTTCGCTCATCCCCCGATTGATTCCGTTCTGCCCTTGTTTGTTTATCAATCAATCAATTAATTGGATGACACACACTTGGACTGATATAACGAAATATTCCCCTTAAAAACAAGTACTGTCGTCAAGAAATTTCAATGAACAACGACGGGGAAAGAGTGAGAGGAAGTGAGGGAAAAGGAAGAAAGAAAGAAAGAAAGAAAGAAAGAAAGAAAGAAAGAAAGAAAAAAAGAAAGAAAAAAAGAAAGAAAGAAAGAAAGGAAGAAAAGAGAAAGAAGGACAGACTGAGGGAACACACACAGCTATTCACAAAGGCAATCGGAGATCGCCCGTGCGCCTGCAACAGGGTGCTTTTCGAGGAGAAGTGTGAAGATCTCCCTCACTTTCTTCTCATTTTCGCTCACACCTCGTCCCAACTGCTGCTTAGCCATTTATTGTGCCCACAGAATCAAGTCCGACTTAGAGTAAGCGTCTCTTACTTCATCCAAAAGCCTATTCATGCGTCCCCTCTCCCTTTTGGTCCCTTTGCATTCAGTCAACTTATGGACAACATCATTCAGATGGCC
The DNA here is from genome assembly GCA_018398765.1 of Chromera velia. NCBI lineage: Eukaryota > Chromeraceae > Chromera > Chromera velia. The sequence continues at coordinate 31,987 of JAHBMJ010000608.1, read as the reverse complement.
ACGCCCATGCAAATCGAGGGGGCAGTGCTCGCAGACCGTCTCTATCTCCCCGTTTGGAACTCCCCCCCCTCCCCCCAACAGTGCACGGGCAATCGGCCTGACGTTGGCCTCCGAACAGAGCAGCCTCCTAGGGAGAGGTCGAACTATAGGAACACGCCGCCCGCTTGAGCCGGTCCATCCTCCCATGACAAGACGGGCCAAGCGCTGTCTAGACGGATGTTCAACTTGGAAGACCGAAGGCCTCACTCCGTTAGGGAAAACCCCTCCGCGTCCTGCCTGCCCTCCTCTGCCCTGCCGGCCCTCTTTTTGCAAAGAACGGGAGGTAGCTACAAACTAGTCGTCCAACCATTCTTGTGCCTCTCTACCTCTCCTTTCTACCGCGAGCTTTCTTTTTAATGCAGCTTTCTCTCCCAGGCCCGAAGGCACCCCCTCGACGGAGAAGAGTTCAAGAGTGAAAGGTCTTACCAACAGCTTGACAGACCTCCACCAATCGCCATAAAGGCTGTTTTTGCAGAGATCTAAAAAGCCTGCGGGCACACAGTGGGATGTTAAGGAGAGGCTACGTAAAAAAACCCCCACTCTTTCAGTCAAGATAGCCCGTATTGGGCAAAGGCCGGAGATGAAGAGGGAGAGGACACGAAACGAATTGCCAGGAAGGCCAAAAACTTATCTAACAAAACGTAGTTGCAAATCATCCAACGCTTTCATGTCTGCCTGACTGAGGGAAAACGCTTCTAGCCCGTAAAAGGCCACAGGAATCCACAGGCCCCGAAAGAGCATAATTTTCAAAGTTGGGGAGAGACGACCAAAAGAAACACAGAGCCCAATAACCCCACTGAATGCCCTCTCTGCCACCTTTAGGCGATGTCTCACAGAGGAACGGAGAGATCCGCCTTCAAAAAAGGTGTAGCCTAAATACTTATACTGCCCGTTCTCTCAACTTCCTTCCCTTCAAAAAAGATTGGCTGACTAATATTCTCCTTGCTGCAGGAAAGCCTCATTACTTTTGTCTTTTTCAAATTGACTGTGAGGCCCCACGTCCGACAATATTTCGCCAATTTATTCATTCTCGCTTGAAGTTCAAGCGAAGAATGACTAAACAGAACAAGGTCGTCAGCGTAACCGAAGCTTTCGAGAGGCACGGGCCCCATACAGATCGTATCATCCTGACTGACCCTGACTTTCCCTCTTTTCCTCTTCACTGCTACTTCGGTCTTCTTGTTCCCCTTTCTAATGCCAACCCCTCTCAATTTGCCTGCCCAAGGGTAGTCACGCGTTCTACTTTCTATAGACCTCTCGTCAGACACTGTTCCATCCTTCTCTGACTCTTCCCCCCTGAGCTCATCCTCTCGGTGAGCCGAGAGGCGGATGTGGCGGTACAGATTATTAATAAACAGAAAGAAGAGCAGGGGAGAGAGAGGGTTACCCTGTTTCACCCCTGCCCCTTCCTGTATCTCCCTATTTGCACCATCGACCCTCGCCCAGACATCAAAGTTCATAGCATGCACCATCAAAACATCACATTCCGACACACCCTCCTCCCGAAGCCGTCTCAGCAACAGACCTCGAGAGACCTTATCAAACGCCTTAGAAAAGTTAACGAACACAGCTAGAAGGGGGAGTTTCCGGGCTTTGGAGCTCGCTACGAGTCCCGCCAGCGCTGCAATGGCCTCCCTGGTTCCAACCCCCTTCCTGAACCCCAGCTGGCAGTTGTCTAATGAGGTCTGTTCTCTCAATCTCTCGGCTCCTTACGAGTTGCTTGAGGGGCACATTTTGGAATCAGGGTGACACCGTGACAGATAAACAAACAGATAGACACTGAACCCGCCCCCCCCTCCAAAAATGAAAAAATGCGTTATGCGAGTGCGTGCGATCTCAGCTGGGGCCTCGATCTCGGCTGATCTCAGCAAAGCTGAGCTGCCCCCCGAGGCGACCAAGGGCCGCGGGGCGCGCGCGGCTATACACGAGCGTTGCAAAGTGTTGCCAACATTCGCATGTTCATGTTGCGCGCGCGGCAACATCTCCACAGATTTTCCCTTCAAACTTCAAAGTTGTACATTCAGAGTCTTTTTTCGATAATTTCTGACAGACACCTCACATGATCGGACAGCAGCTCGTGTGTCAGTTACTTTGTTCCTGATTCAGTTCTCCTGGGTACTTATATAGCCGAAAGTTGTCCAATTTGGTGCACTGTCGCGATGTTGAAGGCAGTACTGTTTCTGGCCGCTTACAGTCTGGTGGGGGCTGATGCTCAAGAGACACTCTCTCTTGAGTACGACTTTTCTTGGGGTATTCCCTTCGTCTTCAACAACCCCTCCGGCGTTCAGACGACGTTTACACACACAATCACAGAGTCCGTGTCAGCTACACACACGACTTTCTACGAAAGAATTAGACAGAGAGATTCGTTTTTCCAGTTCTCCACAAGCGCTGAGGCCAAGGGACTCATCAAAGTGATCAATGTCAAAGCAAACAGCTCGGCCTCACTGACACAGAAGTACATGGAGCGGCTGAAAGAGAGCATTGATACGTCACAGACGCAGACGAGAAGCAGCACGCAGAGCATCACAGTCTCTGTTGGACCGAACGCCGCGGTGCACGTTTACCACCTCTCGATTCGAGGACCTGGCATTGCTGGATCTACTGATCGTTGGGCAGTCGTGCCAGCGGGTGAGGACCCCCCGCCTGTAGAGGCAGGAGAGGCAACGGTTGAATACGAGCTCAACCTCCGTCACTATCACGATGCATGCACAAATCCAGCTGCGGGTGACGGACCCAACTGTGTTGCAGCGATCAGCAGGGCGTGCCAGCGCGCGGGGTTCTCGGGTGGATTCGCGCGACGCGTGCAGGGGGCTGCTCTCTCTTACTCTTGCCTGAGAGGTAACAGACACGATGTTCCCTTCCAGGACCTTCATGCTCATCACAGTGGATGCGTTTTTGATCAGAGCAACGGTTCTTCGTGTCGGGCTGCCGCGAAGCGCTGGTGCTCAGCCAACGGCCACGGTGGTAACGGGATTATTCAAGAGATTGGTCCTTCATCGTTTGGAGTCATGTGCTGGAACCCTGCCGTCTACACCGACGTGCCGTATGCGGAGATCCCGGGTTGTTTTGGGTCTGCGACAGGAGATATGACTTGCATCGCTTCGGTGAACAACTGGTGTACGACACGTCACGGTCTGACTACTGGGATAGTGCAGGAAATTGGAACCGGAGTCCGTGGGATCGGGTGTGTTGCGGGGAGCGTCTTTGCTAAATCAACTTGAAAGCATTGTCGACCAAAGCTCTGAGGGCAGGGGGGTTCATTGTCAAGCCGGCTGAGCCTCTCTCAGATTTTCACTCGTCGTGTTTGCTTATTTCCTCCTTTCAGTTTTCTGTTTGGCGTTGATCTGGAACTTGAACACTGCGACATCCTGCCCTTCTGTGTCTGTTACTGCTTGCCGCTTTCCTTCTTCTTGTGTCTTGAAGTTCTTTTTTTGATTTACTTACAACTGAAGCAGCGTGGAGTTTGTTGGAAATATCTATGCTTTGCAGTGTCCCGTTTTATGCACTTCTCTCTCGCGCTTGCGGCTTCTGTCTTCATGCATGGTGAGAAAGATCAAAGCGTTGAAGCACAGCTATTGGGTGATGTGAGTGAGATAGATATAGGCGTCACGTTTTGTTTGCAGTTGCATCGGATGTTGTTTGTCGTAAGCTGTGTAATACCAGACACATGACGGTTTTGAGAAGTTTTGAGAGAGAAACGAGGGTTACGAGGGTTCCGAGGGTTGCGCGGGCTTCAAGTTTGTAAACTTTTGGTCATTTCATCGAATGAGTGTCGACAGCGGTACTTAATCCTAACTTTGCATGGATGTGTCGTAAAGTGCATGCACAGTACACACTGGCACACTGCATACGGAGGCTAGATGAATTGATTGATTGTGAACAGTCCCTAGCTGATGATGAAACGAACAATCCATACGTAATAAAACAGTCAGCACAGGCAAGGATCGAAAGAGGTAGAGTGCTGACTGTCTATCACTCAGAAAGAAAGAGAGTCGAGTGGAGTAGAAAGATGGATGGAGATGTAGGTAGACGGTACAAGGGAATGTACCCAAAGGTGTTTAATCACGGAATATATTTATTCACCAGTTACTCACTTCAAAAGTGATGATGATGATGATGATGATGATTGAGGGTTAAGTAATATAATCAGGAATATATTCAGGAATATATTCCTAAATTAATTAAGGGGGGCTCTGCCCTCCAGGCTACATTTTTGATTTTTTTTTTTTAAACACAGTTTATGACTATAAAAAATTGGTTTTAAAAAAGATAAACAGGGGCTATCTAGCTGTTAGGCACTGTCAATAGGCAGTAGTGTTACTATACTAGACTGTATTACAGTGTTACTAGAATTTTATAAAATCTTACAATTTATAAAGTTATTAAACTGGCAAGTAACATATCATATGAATACATGGTTGAAAGTTCATACACGTTCTCATTGCATGAACATACACACACTACACCAAAACATGCATACACACTGCAGCACACACTATATAGCGAAAGGAGTCCTTACTGTATGCACTACGTAAGATGCACTCTTTTTCACTTTCAGCATTCGAACGCGAAACACCAAAACACCATAAGCACTGTCAAGCAAAAAATCATCTGGGTACAAATAAGCAGAAAGATGTATGCAAAGACATAAATGTAAACATCAATCATGCAAACGCGCATATAAATAAGAGAAACATGCACACATCGACGTCAATTGACACTCATTGAGTCGTTGCCCCCCTTTTCAAATTTCATCTTTTAGCCGGGGGGCGGCCCTTCGCTTTTGTACCTCCAGACTGAGTCCCCACTGGAGCACTGGGGCCCGATCTAATTGGTGCGGGCTTTGGGGGCTTTGCTGCTTCTCGTTGTACCACCTTCCACCATATAACTTCGTGTATGCTGATGTACAAACCTTGGTTATCACACTCTTGGTATGTTGCCATGTTTTTTCCATTCACTGTCCCTTCCATCCATCTAATCTGAAGGATTCCTCCTGCTTTCTGACTTGCTTCTTCAGTATCTTTGATTGGAAGCTTGGTTTGCAGTGCAATCCACGCCTTTAGCTTTCCTGACTGATTAATTCCTGTCAGTGAGCTTGACTTGTATTGAACCTCAATCATATCACCGACTCAGAAGTGTTTGGAGGTAGAAACTCAGCTAGCAACAAGCCACTTGACAAGAAGATCATTTAAGTACATCTTCACTGAAGAAAGAAATGGAACCTCACCCTCTATAGTGGTGGAGACAACGTGATGAAGCAGAGTGGCATTATCTCCAATCTTTGCAATAATTTTCTTTTTGAGCTCATTTTGATGCTGGGTAGCGATTGTTTTTTTGATTTCTTCTATCTTTTTTTTGCAGCTTCGAAGATGAGTCTAAAGATTGGACGTCCCTCTGCTACTTCTGGCTGTCGTCCCGCAGCAATTGCATGTATACAATTCTACAGGTTTGCTGAGCGGTGGCTAAACTGCTTTGAAGAAGTCTCGTATATCCACTTAACTCATTTTCAAACTATAAAGTTAATCGTCTGAATATCTCAGGCCTCAGTCATCTCAGACTGGTATCATGGCTTGTTGTGACTTTAAGTTTGCATCTTACCTTATGTTTGAAACTCATGTATGAACTTTTCAAAACCCAATTTTTGATGTAACATGTACAATTGGCTATTTGGCTCCAAATGTATGCACCGATGGCCGTGGCCACTAGTAAGAGTGGTGGGCCGCGCCGGCGCGTGCATGGCTGGCCTGGGCTGCATAGGCTAGGCCATGCATGTAGTGCACTGGATGTGCACAAGCCTCTAAGCTACTCCCAAAACATTTGTTTTATAACGCAAAAAAAAACTACGCACCATTAGAATGACCAAAGGTATTAAAGACTAGTAAAAATCGGACTTTGGCTAATTAATCACTTCATTCAATCACATTCAATCACTTTATATAGGATAATTAAATATATTCAAATCACAAGTGACTAAACACCTTTGAATGTACCATGAAGATCAGTGGGAGAGCTATAAATGTACCTAGGGAACTTAGTAGAGATGTTCCCACGGAGAAATCTCATGCAAAGACTTAGAGAGAGATCTCGTACAGAGAAGTCTGTTCGATAAGGACTCTTTGTTAGAACCTTGTATTTATTATCTGTAATGCTTTGATTGCTTGCATACATAAGATTGCATGCTAGATTGCATGTATTTATGCTGTATGGATTTACTGCGGATCAATACAGTATCAAGTGCCTCGGCATGCCTGATTGATTGGCTTGCATAGGCGCAGTGCGTACGTGTGGAGGCCGCAGCTTGATGCTTTCTATGGTCGTGAGTGCAGTGGTTGCATACTAGGTGACACTTTACGTGCATTCCTCTCTTTGCAGCGGTAGTGTGAGTACAGTAGTTGTATTGTATAGATAACATTTTATGTGCATTCCTCTCTTTACAGCGGTAGCGTAGGAGGTAGATGCGACGGTAAGTGTGCGAGCGTCTCTTTTCTTGTATCTGTATCGTGTGTGTCTCTTTACATATATTTCCCTCCTTGTAGCGGTAGCAAGTGCAGATGAGAAGAAAATTGGAATGGATTCAAAGAGATCTGTGTTTGGTTGCATGCTTTGTGTGGGTAAGTTGTTGACGCTTTGTGCGATGCTTTGCTAGCTTTGCACTGCGAGTTTGAGTGTGTGACAGTGTGTGGATTGTGTGTGATTGCAGCATGAACCCTAGCATGAACCCTACCTCTTGTGTCTGCGAAACGAGGTGAAACAAGACGGGCAAAAGCAGCAAGCTTTCTAGAGGAGAGCGTTACTTCACCCGCATACGTACAATAGCTGTGTGGGTTAACAATGTTTGTGTAAACCCTTTTGTCTTGATGTGTCCTTCTCCCTCAAAAAGAGATCTAAAGAAGACAGTCATAGAGATTTGGAAAGAAAAATGCGATGCAATGTGTTTGTATTTATGCTGATGACGTTTCTTTGTGTGCGTCGATCTTTTGTTTTGCATAAGTAGATTTGAAACGCAATTGCCCATGGTTGACATTGGTTGTCGAGTGAACAAAAACGTCTATTATCAGACGGATAGAGAAGAGGGAATGAAGAAGCCGCCAAGGTTGAATGACTCTTTTCCTCTCTATTCGTTTCACGTTTGTTTGTATGAATGCTTGTGGGCGTGTATGTTAATTTGTGTATGTTTATGATTATGAATTGTAACTCGAGGCGAGAAGAGAAGAAATCTGTGCAATCTGTCTTTCTTTCCCTTTCCTTTCATACGCTCCACCTCCTTCTCCCTCGTGAAGAGATCCGAACGATGATGGCATGTTGGGCTCCAGTGCTTGTAAGTGATCTTCGTGCGTCCTGGTGACCTTGTTGTTTGTATTGTACCCTCCGCCGTGGATCGAGAGCCACACCAGAGGAGAAAAGAATCTTTGCTGCGCCACAGAGGGGACATGGCAGCCACATACTGAGTTTTATTCAGTTTGGTGTGCAGGCGGGAAGCCCAACTTGGGTCACACTCCTTTCCACGTTGTGTATTGTGGAAAGGGCGTGTGCGTTTGTGCCAGAGTGAAGACGGTTAGCAGATCACCAGAGCGAAGGTGGTCTGCAAATATCGAGGGAAGGACAAAGCTATTACGTGGTTGTGGAAGTGGTTGGTGGGCGCACGTGGGCGTTCTGCAGGTGTGATGTTACTAGTACAGACAGGCCGTCAGTGCGTAACGACGAGTCTGTTGCTGCCAAAGAAAGAGAGGCAGGAAGCTTCAAGAGAAGTGGATTGAGTAGAGGAGGTTTGAGATGTGATTATGGTTGATGGCTTCGAGTGGAGAGGTACCACCACAAAAAACATAGACGTACATTCCTCGAGAAGGAAAACATCTGTGGAAAGAAGAGAAGGTCAGATGATGGCGTTCGAAGACAGAGAAACGACCATTGGTCTTCCAGAAGTTTGTGAGAAGTGAAAAAAAAAGGGTGCCCCAGTTCGATCCCGGGAGCCGGCACCACATAATAATATAGATAGCACAGGGAAGGATCGAAAGAGGTAGAGTGCTGACTGCCTATTACTCAGAAAGAAAGAGAGTCGAGTGGAGTGGAAAGATGGATGGAGATGTAGGTAGACGGTATAAGGGAATATACCGTGAAGATCAGTGGGAGAGCTATAAATATGCCTAGGGAACTTAGTAGAAATGTCCCCACGGAGAAATCTCGTGCAAAGACTTAGAGAGAGATCTCGTACAGAGAAGTCTGTTGGATAAGGACTCTTTGTTAGAACCTTATATTTATTGTCTGTAATACTTTGATTGCTTGCATACATAAGATTGCATGCATTTGTGCTGCATGGATTTACTGCGGATCAATACAGTGTCGAGTGCCCTGGCATGCCTGATTAGTTGGCTTGCATAGGTATGGTGCGTACGTGCGGAGGCCGCGGCTTGATGCTTAGGCCTTTCTATGGTCATGAGTGCAGTGGTTGCATAGGTGATACTTTATGTGCATTCCTCTCTTTGCAGCAGTAGCGTGAGTACAGTGGTTGCATAGGTGACACTTTACGCCATAATCTGGCCTGGCTAGAGCCTAAGTAATGGCTCACTGGCTTTAACCACTTGTGACTTGTCATTCAATTCAATGATTTATGGGCTCAGTATTGCCCACTCTTATGTAGTAAAAAAAGTTTGACATCAATAAAAATTCAAATAATAAAGTCAAATAATTTTGCTTATTCTTTAAAAAGTAATATTATGACTAATATCACATTGCTAAGACTAGTACAACTGATCAACATTTCAATTAATTGATTATAATTCATGCATATGAAATTAATTTTGAACTTATTAAATTCTTAATCTAAGCTTTGCACTACATTTAAAAAAAAAAGATAAAAGATAAGAAAAAGTTTTTTCTATAGATTTTTTTTTTATTTATATTATGGCATTCAATAGACAAACAACTGTTGTTCAAGTGTTTTAAGAGTATTGCACGGGGTGTTACATTGAAAACTATTGAAAACCATATACTTTTTAGTTGATAAATAAACAAAAAATAAAAGATTGGAATTTAACCTATAGTGGAAAACTTTTTTTTTTTTTTAATGGAGTACAGAGCCTAGTTCTCAGTTTAATTCTGAATTTTAACTTAAAATCAGGCTTAGCTAGTCTGCTGCTTATAGATATTTTTGTGGTACCGAGGATATTATATAGCTTGAAACTAGGCTTAAAGTTGAAGCAAGACTGGAAGTTAAACTAGAGATACTACACTACCTGTATATATATAAGAGTAACGGCTCTCACTTCAAGTTAGTAACAAGACGACTGTCACTGCCTGTCAGACCGGCCGCCACATAACCCCCCCCGGCCTACGTTATACGGTTTTTTAGTAATTAAACTTGAAGCTCTAGCTGATTCTAAGCTGAAGCTCTAAAATGACACGGCTAATTGTAGGGCTAATTACTACTAATTTTCTTAAAAAAGCAACGCATGCACAGCCCGTGAAGTCGGCTATTGATGTACGGTTACTAATACGATTATTTATAGTTATAAATATCGAATAGTACAAAAAAAAATGAAATTAAGTTACAATTCAACTTAATTAATCAAGTGTGCTTAAGAGTTGCTTTTAGGCGTTCACAGCTAAAATAATACGGAAAAATCATTAATTAGCAAAATATTATGATGTGATAGACAGAGTTGGTGCCCTGAGTAGTCTTATATATACGCTGGCACATGTTGGCACCATTGCCCACTACTAGGCCCACTGGCATATATAGACCCATGAATCGGGCCATGATCAGCCTTCCAATCATGTGTCCAGTCACATGTTGGCACAGCAATGATGCTGTAATGATTAGAACCCCTTAACATTCATCAGGGGGAGAAGTCTGTGAACTACGTCCACTAAGTCGCTCTGATTGCTCATTACCTCCTTCAAGTCTTTATAGGCCTGTGGAGCTTCATCCCTCACCTGCACACAGCGTAGAAAGCCAAGCGAGAACACATCTCCTGCGTGAAGAAGTCTGAAGAACAATTTGAATGAAGAACAGATTGCCTGCCTCCTTTGAAATGATCTGTGAAAAACATACAGTACAAGACCGCATTTCTCCAGCTGCTTCCTCCCTTCTTTGAAGTTCTCAGAAACAGAGGCGCCGCCCTCCCCGCCTCCCGCCAGAGCCTGCCTGACCTTTCCGTGAGTGTCACACACGATCCCCTTCATGGATTCCACAAAATCCCGTTGTGCGATCATTCGCATTGCAGCCTTCCGTGACATTCGCCTTCCTGTATTTAGGCAATTGAGGGCATCAATTCAAATTCAAATTCACTCAGGGCACACCTATGGGTCCCGCTTTAGGAAGAATGACTCTATTGGTGGTGTATGTGTGTATGGCAGTCCTGGAGAAGGGGCTAGAGAGATCATTCCGTTGAGTGGCTGAGCTGATTACCTAGTGCAACAGGAGAAGAAAGGAAGAAAAATGACAGCCTCAAGGAAGCTCCACTGTGTCCAAAAAAAACACATCGAATCCCCTCGTCCCCCAACCCTCCCATATATTCTACAGTCTCCATCGCTACCCACCCCTCCCCCCTTGTCAACAGACCTGCTCCATGGCTACAGGACTGCCAGCTCTGGCTGCTCCCCTTTCCCCTCACAATAAAGGACCCTGTACCCATACTCCCGGGGATTATGCCCAGCTCTCCTGTAGGTGGGTATCCAGATGTCATCACAGTATTCACGAAGGAACAATATACGATCAACCAGAATTCAATACAAGTCCCCCAGCTCTCCCCCAAAGTCAGCAGCCACAGACACGGAGAGGTTCAAATTGGCAGTATGAGAAGACAGGACGCCTTGGGAAAATAGACCATGCAGCCTACACAGATGAATCTGAAATAGGGATGTGACCCCTAAGAAAAACATGTGCATGGGCGTCCGACCTTCCTTTGCGGAAGTTGCCCCTTTCCTGGTGACCCACAACTCCTCTTCCCTCCATTGCCCTGCAGAGAGGAGACAGAAGGACGGAAGAGGAAACAAGCACTTGGAGATAGCTTGAGAGCGGCTGCAGACAAGATGTACGTGTACACACTCTGCCGCCAGCCTTTCAGTCTGGCTCCTGCCTCTACCAAAGACTTCCCTCCGGGCCCCCACCCTCCTCTTGCTCGTGTTCTCCTGATCTTCTTCTAAGTTGGTTTGCTCCTTTCTGCCTTCGATTTTGTCTTCGCTTCTTCCTTGATTCCTCGCTGTGCCTTCGTGACATCCCCGACTTCATTCCCGCACACACAGAGGAGTGGCGCAAAAAGAATAACAAATGCAGGGTGATAGAGACACCTCCCAAGTCAATTGAGCTATCTTTCCTTTGCTTGTTTGTCAGTGGGACTGAAGAAGCGCGAAATGAAGGAAAGACAGACTGACAAACACACACACACACACACACACACACACACGCACACACACAGACGGCTGACCCGACTCCTCATCCCGCCACCTGCACTTCTCACATTGACAGTAGTTGTGGTGTATGTTCACCATCGCATCCCACCTCGCCCCCACGTCCCCTTCCTCTGTCTCCCTACTGGAACTCCGATCTCCAATCCCACCAGACACCCCGGGTGCCCGTCTCCTCCTACTTCCTCGACCCTCCTCACCCTGCCCAAAAGGAACTGCACAACAGCACGCAGAAGACACACACAGACACAGACACAAAGACACACACACACACACGCGCGCGCGCGCGCCACCCAAATTTGTGCCAGTTCTCTTTTTCTGGAGTGCATGTTTGAACATTCGGAGCAGTAGATCGACTTTCTCTGAGCAATCAAATTCCGTTTTGCGTTTCCAGAAGGAATGTTACCTTTGAAAAAGATCGGCATCAGGAAAACGGTCGACGAAACGAATCTACTGCCTTTGTTGATGGCTACCCCAAATTTCCCCTCCCTCCCTCCTTTCCCCCCTTCCTCGCTCCCTCCATTTCTGACCCATAGAGATGCCCCTTTTCTTCTTCTTCTGCCGAAACTCTTCCAACGCCACCTCAGCGAAGGCGTCCATCATGAAATGGCGGTTCTCAGCTGCGTAGGCCTGGCAGAAGTTCATGTCCTGCAGATGCACACAAACAAGAAGAACACGAAGAAGACGACGATCGGGAAGAGCACAAAAGAAGACAGGGAAGAAGAAGCAGACCATCAGACACACTCGATGGACACATGTGCACGCGCATTTTCTCTCCAAGCTACACAGGGATCAACAGGGGCGTAATGGCTGCAGTCAGGGAGACAGACACGAGAGGAACATATGATGGGCCTACTGACAGTAACGTAATCTTGTCCCTCTCTGCTTGACAGATAGAGAAAACTTAGACCTGCAGAGCAAAGTCGGAGAACCAGGGAGTGCAATGAATATGAATGAGCCAGAGAAGAGAGCAAGGAACAAGAGCGGGGTGTCCGAAAAGCCTTCTGAATCCCTGGGTGAAAATAGACGCCATAGGGGTGAAAAAATAAGAAAGCACCCTCTGCACTCGTCTTTCTCTTCTCTTTCCGTCAATCTTCAGAAAATTCTTCCCTATCGTGCATGCCTTGGGCGGAGGTCTACCCTTCGTCTTCCATACCGTCTAGCCCACTTGTCTGCCCCATCACATCTTCCCACACCCCCTGCTCCGCAACTTGCGTTGCCTGCTCCTAAACTTGCGTTGCCTGCTCATGTCAACCCTCTCCATCTTCCCTCCCCCATCCTGACCTTCTTTCTGCCCCCCCGTCTGTCGCGCTGCCAACTCGTCGTAGTGCTGTGCTGTACAGTTCCCGATGTGACGGCTGCAGGGAATGCACGCATACACACACACACACACACACACACAGAGAGAGAGAGAGAGAGAGAGAGAGAGAGAAAGAAGCGAAGAGAACAAGTGGTGACGGGTTCCAAAACGGAGAGACCAGAGAAGGGGAAGCACTCTACAGCATGCAGAGGGAGTGACAGAAAACAAGCGCAGTCATTGACCTCGACAGGGGGGCGAAAAAAGAACGCTGGTGTTCACAGAGCTCTTTGCTGGCTGACCTTCTTCCTTTCCCCCCCTCTTTCTCCTTCCTTCCCCCCTGCCTGTAAACAAGCCCTCCCCGGACTACCATGAAGGAAATGGTTTCTCAGGAGCGGTGGCTGCTAGCAGATAGACTGACACTGAAAGAGGGGCACAAAGATTTCTTTCCATTGATCTCTTCTCTCACTCAGTTTCTGCATCCTCCTTCTCTGTTCCTCTCTTCAGGCTCACACCAAACAACCAACCAACGAACCTACCAACCTGCCTGAGTGGAGCATCAGCCAGAGCCCCCCGTTCTCGTCGTAGAGGAGCTCTATGAAGTGGTTGCCTCCCCCTAAAGTGCCTGTATGTGTGCGCAGGCAGATATCTGTGTGTGAGTGTTCTGGTCTGCGTGTGGAAAAGAAATGCAAGACAAGACGGATAGAGACGTACACGAAGAAGAAGAACTAAAGCAAACACAGATCGAAGGAATGGGATGGGATGAGAACACACTTACAGGGCGTCAAATGGCCTTCATCGAGCAAACACACCCCTTCCTCATCAGACAAAAATGTGCCTGCCGGATCGCGGTGAATCAGCCGGATCAATCGAAGATCGAGGTTCCTGCCGACTGAGGTCATTGCATGTATGTTTTTTTGCAGCAGCAGAAGAACTCGCAGTCTCTCACCGACTTACTGCGGGTATCCATCACCGCAGTAAGAATGAGGAAAACGTTGATGCCGACCAAACTGACCGACTTGGCACGTGTGTCGATCTGCCCAAAACGAACGCAGCCACCCCGTGGGTTTCCAGGTATCGAACTGCACACAGAACCAGACAAAACGGGACAATACGCACGAGGACAGGAAGGGGGCGAAGAGCATTTCGCTTTCCTCATTGAACGCCCGCGTGGATGATCTTCTTGACAATTCAAACAGTTTGGCTCTGCTTTACTCCTTTGATTAGACGAGAAACGACCGAGCTTCATTGATGGAATGAAGGAAAGGATGAACACATGTCGTATTGAGAAAAATGGCTGACATGCTGTTTGGTGGAGAGAAGAATTTTGGCTCTGTCTCGAAGTCTCCTTCGCCCCCTGCCCTCTCCACTACCTTCCCGCCCTCACGCGCTCATGGACTGACTGACCAATTTCTTCACAGCGTTGGAAGCACCCGGGAGGGGGGATGAGTGGTAGTCAAAACCTGTGGATGGATGGATGGATGGAGGCAGGTAGGCAAACCGATGCGGCCGTGCATTCAGTCTAATTGATGGACCCGATCGGGGAAGAGAACGAAGCAGGAGAAGAGAAGGGAGGAAAAGAGAGAGAAGACAGGACACGGACTTGAATGAATGATCATCCATCCATCCGACCTGCCTGGAGGAATTAAGGAAAAATGATGTCAGGCAGGTAGGAAGGACAAAGAAAAGAACGCATCCAGAGAGAAACGTCATGGCATGATAGCAGCGCACCATCCAGTGTTGCAGCAGTCGGAGTGCTCACACCCTACAGAGCTCTCTCCCCCTGAATGCAGACAGACCTGTGGGAATTCGGTCCTTTACTCTTCTGTGGATGCTCAGCAGCGTCTCCTCGTCTGCGTCATCCCGTGTCAACCCCTCCAGCGGCACGGCGCACATCCCGCACCCGATGTCCACTCCCACGGCATTCGGACAGATGGCGTCTCGGGCTGCATGCAGGGGAGATTCGTCGATTCTCTTTTTCTTCGTTTGTCTCAGTTTTCGGTTCAGAAACAGGCAGAAACATACTATACACAGGGAAGCGCAGCACCGTGTACTGTGCTGTCTGCATGTTTGCGTGAGAAGGAAAGAGTGGCTCACGCAGGTAGATGCTGCGTGCGTGTATTATGAAAACACCAACTGGCAAGGCTACCTGGAAGGAAAAAAGATAAGGGGTGTTCGCAGCGAAGGAAAAGAACAGAGAAGTCCGTGGGAGAACAAGAATGAAGCGAAGAGAGCGGTCTTGCGCTAGGAACAATGTCGAGACCGACGAGCTTGGTCTTTGAGAAGGAATAAATTAATAAAAAGGGTGCAGGAGAGGAAATTTATTGGGAAGGCAGCCAACGAAGAAGACCAGCGAACCGAAAGAGGAATACATGCGCCTCAACACACGCCATTGGAGTACTCACTTGCGAAGACGGACCCGACAGTCGCCCCCTTTCCTGCAGAGGAGAGAAGAGGACCAGCACTTTCAAAATGGGAGAGATCTGTAGGCTTCCGTTGTCTCTTTGACCTGCCGTCAAGCACATCGCCTTCCTGGAACCTCAAAAGTGCGATTAGGGTGACATGCCACAGAGTGAAGGCAGAGGCAATCCGCAGAGAAACGAGGAAAGCCCGGTGCACGGGAACCTCGCGTAAAGATATGAATAACACCGAAGAAATTAATCAGACAGCGCCACTAACCGAGATAATAAACGTGAGAGCATACACAAGGCAAGCCACACAGCTAGAGGAGACGGCTTACACGCTGACCCAGATGCACGTCGGGCATGCCTGCCACAAATCCGACGACAAATTCCTTCTCGGCCAGCTTTCGCAGTTGCTGCATTGTTTGGGTGTCTGCGTCATCTGTGTACCTGCAAGCAGTCAGAACGAACAAATGGGAGGTCTTGCACGAAGGAGCACGAAAGGAGACGGCCAACATGCATGACAGGACTTACAGGTAGACGGGCACATTCTCGGTGTTGATTCTGATTGGATAGCTTTTGACACGGCCACCCTTCGACTGAGTCCCATACAGACATCGAGAACCACCAGAACTCGACAACCCAAAACGACACCGCAAGGAGTGAGGACCCACAAAAGAAGAGCGCAACCTCCACATTACAAACACCGTCTCCGAATATGTAAGTCCGAAACACTTCTTCAACGGGGTGCTATGCCACCATGTCTCCAAACTCAGGCGACTCTTGCAGATTTGAAATGACTTGAACGTCGGTGGCCTGGCAGGTGTCGTACTGCGAGACTCAACGTGGCTCAGACAAGTATGTTGGCAGACAGTGATACCTCTCCGATAGAGATTCCGAGAAGACTCAGAAGAGCTATAGTGCATGGTCCGCGGGCCCGGCCGCACGTACGCGCGGCGGCGCCCCCGCGCGCGGCATGCGGGCCGGCCGGGCCGCGCTCTCGCACGTTTCCTTGTGCATGGAGACGCTCAGTTGATCATCACCCTCTTCTTCGATCACCTCGGAAATCCTCGGAAAGTCGGAACATGGACACTTGAAAAGACCCAGGCGCTTGCGTGGGAGCTTCATTTGGTATTTTCGCTCTTCCTGCAAGATCGCGCGGAGGGACTCGCTTCACATTCTGATCCTGATATTAATATTATTAATAAGGTTTCAACTCTTGAAAGGTGCTGTGCGAGATGGCACTGAAAGCCGTCTGAGCTAGAAGAAAGTCACTCACTCCTTTGTTCTCGATCTGAGTCGTAGAGGAAGCGGGCCCAAAATCAGCATGAGGTCACCTTCCTCTCAGACAACGACGCCCGCAGCGGTGTCACGAATGCTGGGGGATTTGAAAGATCCAGAAAAAGTAAAAGCATGGGTTCGCCGGAATCAGCAGAACTTAAAAGCCTGGGCGGCTTTTTTGGCGGTCGTGTTTGTCCTCTTTGTGCTTTTTTCAGACGGTGACTTCTCTTTCGTGATGACCCTGGGCAGTCTCATCTCCATGTTTGCGTTTCTGATGGTGGCAGTTCAAATTGAAACCAGCAAATCGTGCTCGGGGGTGTCACTAAAGATGTACGAATGCTACGTGGTGGTTCTATCTGCAAGACTCTGCTCCATTGTGCCCTTCGAGGGCTATTTGCCATACGATCGATCCGGGGATTGGCTGTATCAGACTGTGGAGGCGATTTCGCTTCTTCTGGCGGGCACCATCGTGTTCATGTGCAGAAGAAGGTTCGCATCCACGTACGACCCTACCACAGACACCCTGAACCACTTGTGGTTGATCTTCCCCGCTCTGGTCCTCTCCCTTATCTTCCACCCATCACTAAACGCCTGGATGCCTGCTGACATTGCGTGGACATTTGCTCTCTATCTAGAGAGCTTTAGCTGTCTGCCCCAGCTGTTCCTCTTCCAAAGGGAAGGGAAGGTCCAACCGTTCACGACCC
This sequence comes from Chromera velia, assembly GCA_018398765.1. NCBI lineage: Eukaryota > Chromeraceae > Chromera > Chromera velia. The sequence goes on along the minus strand of JAHBMJ010000608.1, from coordinate 14,855 downwards.
ACTTCCTGGCAGGGCAGGCGCTGTCCAAGTTCCTCTCCTTCATCTTCTGGTTCTCCTCCTACTCCGAACTCAACGACCCCACCAAGGGGCTCAAGTCTTACGTGGGCATCTGGGTGATCGTCATGCAGGTAGGTGCATGGGGGGGAGATTGGGGGAGCAGCAGAAGATTCCCCTGGCTGGCTGGTTGGCCCGTTTGGGCAGCGCTGGAGACGAGTTGGCATGCGAGCGTGTGTTCGTGTATTCGTGTGTGTGTGTGTGTGTGTGTGTGTGTGTGTGTGTGTGTGTGTGTGTGTGTGTGTGTGTGTGTGTGTGTGTTTGTGTGTGTGCGTGCGCGCGTGCGTGTGTGCGTCGAAGACGGAGGAACAGAGAAAGATAAGGGGCCTGATAGAAGCAGATTGAGAAGGTCGCATGTCAACAAGGGACAGCGAAGGAAACGAAGGGCGGGGAGGAAGACAGCTAGAGGGTGTGTGCAAAGAAGGAGCGAGAGGAAATGAGAAGTGGGCGGTAAGCGATCCACATATCGCATGAGCGGCAGGGAGCAAGAGAGAGGGTGGGAGGGAGGGGAGAATGGGAGCTAGTGACAGAAAAAGAGAGAGATAAGGGGGGAAGAAAGAGAGAGGGAGGGAGACCGAAAGAGCGTGTGCGGTTGTTCGTCTTCGAGGGTTATGATGGAAAGTAGTTTGCTTTTTGGTTTGGAGGACCTGACTCAATGACTTCTGTGTGTGTTTCGCTCTTGTCTCTTCGTCTGTCTCTGTGGCTCTCCATCAGAGTGTCCACGTGTGTGAGGGTGCGTGCGTACGTGCGGGCATGCGTGCGTGAGAGAGCGTGTGAGTGACTGGGTGAGTGTGTGTGTGTGTGTGTGTGTGTGTGTATGTGTGCGCGCGCGCGTTTATGTGCATGTGCGTGTGTATGTACCTGCATGTATAAGCGTTTGTGTTTGTGTGTGTGTGTGAGAGAGAGTGAGAGAGAGAGTGAAAGGCCGAAGGTGCGACCCAATGATACATTGCCTTCCATTGATTCGCACTGCACCGAGTGCCGCGTCCGTGAGTGCAAGCCGCTTTTAGAGTTGTCTCTCTATTAATCACCATCCACTTCTACATGCGTGCGTGCGTGGGACTGAGCGCCCTTGCATCTCCGTCTGTCCGGAAGAAAAGAAAAAAAGAGGTCTCTCTGATGCATATCTGTAAGCGCAAGGGAAGAAGACAGGAAAGGCAAAAGGAGTGCCGGGTCTCTGTTTGTTTCTCTCTCTTTCTCCTCCGATCCCCAGGCTCTCTGTGTCCATCTGCCCTTGTGTTTATGTGTACTTGTGTGTGTGTCTCTGTGTCTGTGTCTGTGTGTCTGTGTCGTTGCTTCTCGCTATGAGTCTTTTTGTGCCTGAATTTGGTGTCTTTTTTCGTTCTGTTTCGTGGGTGTCTGTCTGCCTGTCTGCAGTTTCTGCAATTGATCGTGATGGGGGATTTCATCTGGCACTACTTGCGGTGCATCTCCAAAGGTGTTCCCGTGGCCTTCATCCTGAATGACGAGGTTTAGCTCGGCCTGCCTAGCTGCCTGTCTGTCTGATCACACACACACACACACGCACAGCCTGCTCTCTTGACTGTGCGGAGCTGTGGGCTAACTTAATTGCTCAATCGTTGCCCTTGACGGGTTCGGTTGGGGATGCAGACCTTCGAGTGATCGATTCGGGGTGTCTCCTTCCACCTTGACTTCTCCGCTTTCATTCCTCTTTCTCCCTGTTTCCGTCCGTCCCTCCGACTTCCATCTAGTTGTTTGCCCCCCCCGTTGCAGCCGCTGCTGCTTGTCAATTAATCAACGCAGGGTGAGAGGAGTAATTGCGGCAACTGTGCGGGCTGGCAGGTTGGGCCGGCTGAGCAAGAAATGACACCGTCTGCGTGCAGGAACGGCTGCATGTGCCGTCGTTTTCTCTGGTCTGTGAGATCATGCGGGATGCATGGATAGCGGGCTGGCTGGAGGTTTCTGAATGAGATTTTCTTGATAGAATAAATTCATATGAACTTATAAAAATTAACGCAGAGTAACTTGACTATGAATGTTATAATTAGTTTCCAATTAACGTTCACTCTCAGGTACTTGTAGTTTTATTTAATCTTTCTTCTGTGGAAGAATTTGCAAGAAGTTTGTGCCAAGAACTTCTAGGGGTGATCCCAATAGTTTTAAATTTTTAAATAAAGTGATAACACCCCCACTCTAGCCCCCACTTTAACTGTAAACTTTTAAAATTTTCCCTTTAAACACTTTAAAACTACCCTGCAAAGAATGCTAGAAAAGTGATGTTTTCTTTCAGTTCTAGTTCAAAAAATACTTTTTTAAGTGTTTTAAAGTTTTAAATTATTTATTTAAAGTGAAATCATTGTTACTTTAATGTAAATTAGGATTTGGATCAGGATTAGGATTTATGTCAGGAGGATTGGCCTCCCGCCCCAATGCCGAATGTCCGACGTGCAGCTCCCAATGAAAGCGCCTAGACGCATCAGACTTCCCTGGCTGGCCCGCACAGGTATAGCTTATGCCGTAAACGGTTTACAATTGAAGAAAAAGCATACGCGGCATCATTTTTCCTTTATCTGAATGGCTTTCTCGTTCCGATCTGAAGCCATTTGACAGAGGGGCAAAAGGCTGCCAAAAGCGAAATGACTTTTAGTGCTGAAACGTAAGAATAAAAAGGAGAGAAAGAATTGAGAAAAGAGATTAAGACCAAGTGAGAGAGAGAACATGTTTATTTTACACTTTTCAGAGTAACCAAGAACGTTTCTTTTTCCGAGACGCGTAAAGGGGAACGGTAAAGCCCTCTCTCTTCTTATGGGTTGTTTCTTGTCGTTCTGTCTGACTGAGAAAGATGAAGTAACACTGTCAGGGAGAGTAACAAGAAAGGAAACTTCAACCAGAGTGAGAAAAAAGAACGAAGAATTAAGACTAAGTGAGAAAAAGAGAGAAATACTCTTCTTCTTTCTTTCACACTTTTCTGAGTAACCAAGAACATTCTTTTCCTGAGATGCACAGAAGGGAATGGAAGACCCTCTCTCTTCTTGTGGATTGCTTCCTGTTGTTCTGTCCGACTCAAAAAGAGTGAGGTGACAGAGAGAGTTACAGAAAAGAAACTTTCAAACAGAGAAGAAAAAGAAAAGGGAAATCGAGAGTTCACTTCTCTTTTCTTTCATACTTTTCTGAGTAACCAAGAACATTCTTTTCCCGAGACGCACAGAGGGGAATGGAAGACCCTCTCTCTTCTTGTGGGTTGCTTCCTGTTGTTCTGTCCGACTTAGAAAGGGTGAGGTAACAGAGAGAGTTGCAGAAAAGAAACTTTCAAACAGAGAAGAAAAAGGAAAGGGAAATTGAGAGTTCACTTTTCTTTTTTTTCACACTTTTTAGAGTCACCATGAACGTTCTTTTCCCAAAACACATAAAGGGGAATGGAAAACCCTCTCTCTTCTTATATGGGTTGCTTTTTATCGTTCTGTCTGACTAATAGACGTGAAGTGATAGAGGGAGTGACAAGAAAGACAAGTTTCACACTCTGAGTCTGAGAAAGGGAAAAGAAAAGAAAAAAGATAGAGACTAAATAAGAAGAGAAAGAAATTTACCATCGATTGATGAACAAAGTTTTACCGTCTGAAAAGTATGTAGAGTCACTGTGACACAAAAACTTTGACCCGCGGCTTCAACCACATGCACCCACACCTTTCCTTCACACTGCATACCTCCAGTAAAGGCACGTTGCTTGTACTTTCACCCTTTCTGGCATAAGGTCTTGTTCAGCAATATGGCAGAGTAGACGAAGCAAATCATCTCAGAGGCTTTCTTCGGGGTCTTTATCCAATGCATCCTCTACTATCTAGTTGAGGAGCGCTGCGAGTGCGTCTAGTGCCCCTTTGATCAGCTGGACAAGTCGAACGTCCCTCTGCACATCCGTTCGATCCCTGTCTTGGCCGGGGGCCAATCGTCTTGATGGGCCCATCGATGTAGAGACAGCTAACCACAAAGCTCACCACTTACTCGTTAACAAGCTCCTGCTTCCTTGCTTCACTTGCTATCTCGACTCTCTTCAAAAAGTCCAGTGCTTCTGCACTATCCATCTCCTTCTTTGTGCCCTTCATAGCGTGTCCCACCCACTCTCTGTCGCATTTCGCTCTGTAAGTCTTCCAGTAAACCTTCTGACATGCAACACTGCAATAAGTTGCAACTTTGCACTGGCTACACCTTTTTCCCACACTGTTGTCTTCGCATTGCCAGCATTATAGGGTAGCCGGCACTGCAGAAGTGTTATGAGATGCAAAGGTCGGTTCCGTTGTCAAAGAAGACACGCTAGAAGACGTGACACTTGGGACGGCTGCGCGTGGAACGATCAAGTCGCGGTCTGCGGGTGTAGAGACGGGGATAGTCTCACATACAGGCAGAAAGACGGAGTCTTCATCTGGGGATGTGGAGACCGGATGGCTCCCTACAGTTAGAACTGTCACAACAGGGTGACTGTCTTATTCTGTACTTGCAGGTTAACCTGAACTAGGTGTGTTGCACAAGACCTCGCTGTGCATAGTAATATTGCAGTCGCCGGGGGGAGGAGAGACATAAAGGTGGTTCACTTGGTGAGACAGTCTCGTGGAAGGCACACACACCTGGGCATCTGCTGTGGCGTTGCTTCCAAAGCCTCTGGCCTTGTCAGGAGCCTGGTAGAAAGGCCTCGGACGATATGGATACCATGGACGAGCTGTGGCTGATAGGTTACTGGACGGATAAGACGAGGAGAAGACGCCCAGAAGAACGTAACCGTTTTTATTTCTGTTATCTCCCTCTCCTTGAAGGCTTAGCCTCTGGAGCCACTGTAATCTTGACCAGCGCTTGCCTCTTCTGGTTAACTTGTGAAAGGAAACACTACTAGGCTTGCCCGTCTCTTGAGGGTTCATTCTAGAGCTACACTCTTGCAAGTTTGTCTCTTCATCCCTGGAGATGGAAATACTGGAGACGGAAGAAAGTGTTCTCTGAATGTGTTGCAGAGAGCTGATGCTTTCCACGACCTACACTGGAAAATCAGTCACAGATACCAGAAGCAGAGACTCGGATTGCTTGAGTGCTTGCTTTGTGATGCTTAGCGCCGTCTGAAGACCACTGTGTGGCTCTTGCATCTGAGTTGAAGTGATACGACTCATTACACTTTCAGATCAGTCGTTCTCTTTCAATACTGCATGATTTTCTCTCGTAAGTCAAGTAACGAACTTCTATGTTCACGCTCGCTACTTAGCGCTAGGCTCGCTACAATGAGAGCGGCTCGCTCGAGGAAAAGGCTCGCTCAAGGAAAAGGATATATTGGGATCACCCCTAGAAGAACTTATGTTATCTTATTATAGTGTTACGCTCTTAGGAACTAAAGTGAGGACTTAACATACGACTTGACTTATCGAGCTTAACGTACGTAGAGGAATCTGTTCATCAGACCTCTTTGTTCCTTTCGTATTGTTTTATTTCAATCTTAATCAATCTTATTCTTTCCATACATTGACTTACATACATGCATACTTCTGTATTTCCGAATTAATTCTTTTTCCATGAAACCTCAGGGCGTGGGTGACACCGTAGCGGACGGCCTGACGTCGGACCCATGTGCCCGCGCTTTCTTAAGTACCGGCTCTACTGATTGCCCAGCTCTGCCCCTTCACCCGCTAGTTCAATTTATGCGCACGGTGAACTAACTTCGGTAGAGCTTGCCGTAACATATAGTATGTACGACTAAAGTAGGATTCAGAGATATTCAGAGTGTCTGTTATATCATAACTTATATAACCTAGATTTTTGTACTGTACGTTATGTTATAACACTTATATTTCTGCATGTTTAAGAGAAAGACGAAATAAACTCAGGAATACATACTTAGGAGTGAATGCTAATTAGAAACTAATAACTCCTAGACTCAACCGAATGCATAACACCGGCTTTAACCGCCCCAATTCAATTCAATTCAATATTGAATTTTATTAGGCTGTATGATATCGTAGCTGGGCCGCGTGCGCCCCGCCCGGCTTCTGCATCATATGGCCACGCGGCGGGCCGCATGAAACTGCATACCCCCAATATCCCCCAACCACGGATAAATCTCTGCAATACAAATCGACCCTCAAAGAAGCTAGTCTGGTCGCGAGTTAAGTCTGTATAGAGAAATGTAGATAGAAAGGTAAGGGCAGAGTTGGCAGTACTCCACACTCACCCTAGAACAAACAACTAATCAACGGATACCCTACTATAATCCAACCGCTCTTCGGCTCGAGCCTTCTGTAATTGAAGTCATTGCGTAAAGTCTCTAAACCGCGGCCCATCCACTCTGGAAAAATTGGTAAGGGGTCTTCAGCTTGGGAATATTTGGTATTGAAGACTAGAGAAAATTAGCCTTCGATGGGTCAGATGTTTTGATTTCAGCAGTTTTTTTTGCCTTATTTGAGCCTTTGTAGGAAAGTTTGGCAAGGGGGGGGGCAAAAAGGGGAAAATTTGGCAGGGGTCTTAAAGTTTTGGTACCAAAAATTCCCGAGTGGATGGGCCGCGCTCTAAACGCTATCAGGCTCAAGGCTTAGAGTCTTTTTGAACACAGGTCTCTTCCCCCCCAAAAAATATGTATCAAATTCTGAAATTAGGCAATAATTGCCTGAAACAGTTTTACCCCATTTTCAACCGTTCTTACGGCGGTTGGTAAACATTCTCTGAGTTTCTCCCCCCTCGTGAAAGCCCTCTCCGTGTGTATACAAATTTTCAAGCCAAACACAATAGATTCCGGCGAGGGTGTACAGCTTCGTTCGTCCGCTGTGTATTGTTTTAACAGCAGTGGAGAACAATTTTTTAAATAGGAATGCTGGGGGCAGTGCAAACAGTGGGAAGAGCCATCATATCATGGACGGGAACTACTTGCTCCCCGAGGAGTACCACAGGTTCGACGAAATTCCCTCATACTGCGCGCTGATCTTACAGCACATATGGAATGGGGCGTTCCTCAGGCTAGGCGACCACCTCTCACCAACTGATAACTTTAAAGAGAGCAGAAGAAGGACAGTAGAACTGTTGGTGAACCTAGGCATCATAGCAGGGTTGATACTCTCTATCACTATTGGTTTGATAGCCGAGATGCCCGACATCGAGATTCACGGGTCCTAGGAGTTCACCGAGGGACAGAACAGGATTGTTCTGGGAGTCATATGGGGTTTAATTAGCACCTTAACCCTCCTGGGATGTGGCTCGGTGGTCTTCGCTGTGTGGGCTCTGTTCGTACTAACCGAGCTAGGGGGACCCAAGGAGTACGAATTCTTTGACGCAGCCTGTGGGGCAAAACTTCTCTATGCCTTCACGTTCTTTATGAGTGTAATGATGACTGCCGTAATGTGGATTGCGGTCTTCATGACCTTCATGCAGTACTGGGTGACGGGGTTAGTCACATGCATCGTTATGGCAATTACTGGATTCTTTATTTTGTTTTCCCTCTTCCTGGCGCTCCTTAAAGGTCTGTATCAGGTTAAACTTCACTCCCCAGAGACGAAACCGGTAGTGCTCTCAGCTGTGGAGATCAGAAACCTCCTGGAAGAGTATGCCGATACCCTCGCACATAGAATGCACTTCGACAGGTATTTGTGTGGACATAGATAGATGGATGGAGAAGGCAGATAGCTAGACAAATCACCCACGTTTATGGAGGTTGCTGGCCCGATTGCTGTCTTCATACTACATACTATTGTGTGTGTATGTGTGTATGTGTGTGTGTATATGTGTGTGTGTGTGTGTGTGTGTATATGTGTGTGTGTGTGTTGTGAGTGAGTGAGTGAGTGAGTGAGTGAGTGAGTAAGTCAGTATATATATATATATGTGTGTGTGTGTGTGTGTGTGTGTGTGTGTATGTGTGTATGTATGTATGTGTGTATGTGTGTGTATGTGTATGTGTGTGTGTGTGTGTGTTTGTGTGTGTGTATGTGTGTGTGTGTCTGTGTGTGTGTGTGTATGTGTGTGTGTATGTGTATGTGTATGTATGTGTGTGTGTATATGATGGGGTCTCCTTCGTTCTCGTTGCATGTCACTCTTCGTCTTTCCCCCTGGCTTCTGTTGTTTGTTTTAGAAGTTAGGGAGCACGGAGGTGTTTTCTTGAGGTCCTGTCTTTTCTTCCCACTTCACCTGCTTTCCGTTTGTAAAAAAAACTCTCTCTCTTTGTCTCAGTTCCTTTTATCTCCAGTCCTTGTTTTCTGTTTGTTTTTCTTTCGACTGTTCGCTATTAGTCGTCGCCAATCTTGCTCTTTACCTGCTGTTCATGGTTTGTTGGTATTAAGTACGCCTTCCTATGAGTACTGACCTCCATTTATCAGCGTTCTATTTGCCACGGGTCTTGTTTCTTTGTGTCTTCTTTGCTTGTGTCTTTGTTGAAGGTGGCATTTCTCTTTATGGCTACGAAAACGCTTCAAGACCCAGAGTAAGGGGACTCTCGGCCTTGTGGCAAAGGGAAAAACAAAAAGGCACCAATGCAGTCCGTAGCAGTGTCAACCATGACAGTGAAGCTGATTCACAGAATTGTAGATGAGTTTAAAAATAAAATTCTGGAGGAAGAAATGGAGGCGCTCCAATAAATAGATGTGATTCATGTGAAAGGTGGTTTCATTTAAATTTTTAAAACATGCAAGTTTTGTTCAGAAAAAATTTAAAAAAAACACATGTTCAAAAAAATATTTTTGTGTTTCAAATAACATACATTGAATGTGTTTTTATGTTCACCCATGTTTCAAACTATATAAAACCCAACCTAGGAAGATTTCCAGGAAAAAACGGAAGAGAATCAATATTTAAACTTGTGGCTAGATTTCAAGTTAAGCACTGGCAATCTCTAGAGTAATCTAAATTTTGTTTGTTCTGTAGCATTTGTATTAAAAAAGCGCTAGCCCTGGCAGACTTTATGATACTGTTTTATTTAACGTGACCCGGATTTACCCGAATCAATTGAACGATCAATCTAGTCGATATCATTCAAAAAAAGTCACTAAATAAATTGATTGACTGATTAATTTATTTTATAATAAATTGACTCTGCATGATTTCAATAACATAAACTAGAATTTCTAGCTTTAAACTTACTAGACTAGAATATAAAAGCTTTTGAGAGTTCCAGACTTCCAGTGTTAGTTCCACTGGCAGTTTTGATATTGAATTTTTAAATTTGATGAATTAATTAGATGGTTGCCTGGTTTCTTGCATCATATGTAAGTTGCATGAATGTCAGAATCTACTCTTTCCACTCGTAGTAAGAGTCAAGAGCCCAAACTGTGTCACTCTCTGCCCTCCTCACCATCACAAGCATTTGCAGAAGAAGCTGCAGAATGAGGAGGTCCGGCCCCATCTGGCATCATTCCCCCCCCCTCCCTCTGAGCCCTCATTGCCCCCTCATGAACGATGTCGGTGAGCCGGTTGCGGACAGAGAAATACAGGTCGATGGGAAGCCTGTCGAAGTCCCTCTGCAGAGCGGTTGCTACCAGTTCGGCTGTCGTGGGGGTAATTTCAACATTCGAGTCCAACAGGGACTCTGTCAAACGCAGCAACTCATCAGACGAAAAAGATTCAATGAAAAGTGAGGGCAACACATCGACTGCAGACTTTCCCTCAGCATCCCTCTCTTCCCACAAAGTTTTGAGTTCATCCGGGTCCCTGCTCTGAGTGTCAGGGCCCACGCCAAGCAGTGCATTACACACCCCCACCTTCTGAAGACACCGCCCGTTTCCTCCGATGACACGAGCAAGCGCGTTTCGTCCCTTTGCGTCTGCCACTGAAGGGTCTGCGCCCCTCTGAAGCATCATCCTTGTTACTTCGGGGTGTTGAAGAGTGAGTTCATTCAGAAGCACATGGGAACTCTGCCGATTCTCCGGATAGACCTGGCCTCCCTCAGCGAGAAGGAACTCAAACGCCTGTCTCCAAATGTTCCTTTCTCCCTCAACAGATTCCGCACGAAGACTAGCCACCCACTGACGCAGAGAGGCTTGCGTCAGATTGACATTCACACCCTCTTCCTCTCTCTCTTTATCATCCCTCTGAAGATATATAGACGCTCTGTTGGCATCTATTCTTCCTCGCACACTCGCAAGGAGAGTGTCCAACTCCGTCTGTGTACGGTTCCTGGACCACCCCTTCAGAAGCCCTTGAAGCATCCAGAGAAACCAGGGCCCCTTTCCCTTCATGGACACCGACGGATCCGCTCCCCTCTCAATCAACAGATAAGCCGCGCGGACTTCACTGTTGCTGTCCTTGGTACTCTTCACCTTGATTTGCCCCACCAGGAACAGAGGGGACACTAGGCCATCGCAAGTTCTCACTGTACTCGGAATTGGGTTCAAATGCTCAGGAAAGAAAAAATGGAAGAGGGAAGAGCGAACGCCGACAAGCTCAATGTCCCTCTCGCGATCAAAGTCCTTCTTCAACTTCTCAAGGTAAGAGATCGAGGTTGTTGGACAAGCATAAAACACAGAGCGCCCCGTCTTGTCCCTCAAACTGTGGATGTCTATTCCGAGCTCCTCGGCGGCGTTGTAGAGTTCATCGAACGTTTCGTCACCGTCGGCTGTCGGGGTCGAGCAGCATATGTGAAAGACAGACAGCCCCTTTCCGTCCGTTGTCTTCGACTCCAAGGCTTGTCTGCAGATTTCTGGAGGCATCATGTTGATCATATACCTCAGTACTCCGGGGTTCGCACCCTTACAAGCTGCTTGAAAGAGAGACAAACCTCCCAACGACGCGCGACGCTCCACTAGAGATTCTGGCTTCCCTGTGAGGAAAGGGGCCAAAACATCCGTGTGGCCCAAACGGACACACATTTCAAATGGACCCCCTCTCGTTCCCCACACTTGCAAATATGAATTTTCTCTCTCAGGCTTGGCACAAAGAACCCCATTTGTCAGTGTTGCACCCGAAATCCCTCCTCGTGTCCCAAGCCACTGCACCCGTGCACACGCACAAGCCTTGTTATTCCACAAGGCCACCAACCGCATGAGTGCGTGCGCAAGCTTTCCACAGAGTGCCGAGGAAATCCTGAATGTGCCCATGTTGAGCAGAGGGCGCGACCCTCGGCGGAACCTCACCCCTGCATCCTCTTGCGGGTAAATCTCCTCACTTGATTTCAGGAGAGAGAGCTCAGGATCGATCAGAGACAGAACCAGAAGCATACGAAAATAGAAGCTCTTCTCAGGCACGCACTGCCTCACCTTCTCAAGCACCCATGTGACATTGAGACCGAGAAGGAAGTCCTCAAAAAACGGGTGTTTCTGAAGTCTCTGCCCCCCCAAAATGGCAGAGACGTTGCGGTGATGGCGTCGACACATCTGCCACAGGTTGCTGAGACGGACGGTTCTGAAGACTTGAGGTGTCTGGTCCCCGAGGGTCAAATGGACATCAGACACGAGAGGGTCGTTGGGAGGGGTGACGGGGGAGAGGGGCGGAGGGTTGTATTCGAATGCGTGAATGAACGGGCAGAGCTCCTCGACAGGTAGTTCCGTCAGCACCTCCTGTATCCTTTTCGAGAATGTCATTCCGAGTGATCCCCCGTTGTCGTCTCCCTCCTCTGTCTCGTTTGGACAGAAGGAAAAACGAACTCGGAAGGTTTGCAGAAGAGTGAGGAATGTCGGGAAATCGAAAAAGCTGAAGACGTGCGACCCCCAGTTTTCGTGTGCGTGCCCCGTCAGCATCTTTCCAACCTCTGTTGAAGGTACCTGCAAAGAGTAAGAAGGAGAGGGGAGGATCACAAGTAGAAGGGAAACGTAAGAGAGACGGGGAAATACAAAAAAGGAGACAGAAATAGTATTACGTGTCGGAATCACTGGAAAGCGCTTGAAGACAGAGTAAACGCGGCTCACAGTCCAAAAGCTGACTGCACTTACCGGAGGAGTGCCGGGGACACCCTTCAGGACCAGACAAAGGGAAACTCGGCAGACAGGGCAGCTCTCCGAAGGACCGCAAGAATTGCAGGCCCGACGATTCAGGGAAGGGAAGACGGATCGCAAGCACGCACTCCAGGAACCGTCATGGTATCCAAAAAAGGACGTAGAGAGGGATGACATCTTGCTGGGTGAACGGCGTCTTGGCGTGCCTTGTGAGTCAGACGCAGGATCGAGCTTCACGTTCACAAAAAGCACCGACTTTCAGCTGCAAGAAGTTCGAAATGCACCCTGAAAATTTCCTAAAAGCCTCGTCAGATGAACATATGCAGCAAAAAAGGAAACGAATTCAGCGGTTACGGGCGATGCTCTGGCAGCTCTGAGAACATCACGAGAATTAACAGCCAGCCTGTCGAGCTGGCTCGGTCTGCCATGCAACTCGAGAGCCCAAACCCTAGCTGCACTCGTCCCGGGAGAAAATTCAAGCGCGCGAGTTTGCATGAGGTCGATCTGCATGTTTCCGCGCGCGGCCGCGCCGGGGTCCGACCACTTATCGGAGCGGTGTTGCAGTGTTGCATGCAATGCAACGCGGTGCAACCTCCGCGGCGTTGCACGCGCTGGCGGGCAGCGTTAATTGCCGTATAATATGCAGAGTCACAGGTACGTTGAGTCTCTTTATAGTGCATGCATGTCTCTCCGCGGTCATGTATATCGATCGGGTCGGTATGCATTTTGCCTACAGTCGTATGGTCTGCGTTTTGTTCTAGAGTTTTCTGAGTGCACATCTGTCACAGTACGTGTCTGACAGTCGTCTGACAAATGTATGCAGGACGAATATATACACATGTATATATGTACAAGGACATGATCGAGCCTGAGTGTGTTTGAAATCGTGGTTTCAAACAGCTACATCGTTGCAAGCTAGCTTGACATCATGACCCAAATGAAGTGCCTTGACTGGTGAGCGTGCAGAGGTGAAATCGCGATGTCCTTCTCCAAGAAAGTCTTGGACAGTGTTGCACAACACCATCTGACAAGCCTCCCGACAGAGTACAAGTGGGGAAAGAGACGAAGTACTTTGGTAGGTGTGTCGTGTCTGATGTTCGTGCTGCCTGGCATTTGTGTTTGGCCGCTGTGCCGAAAGGAAGCGCTGCTCTGGTTTTCTTGTGCGGTGACGTCGACAGCATCGGATTACTTCTACAGGTCAGCTTCGCGAAAGCCGGAGTCAATGTTCGGGAAAGGATCACACCACTCTCATCCGGCTACAGTACTCATTGACATGAAAGGACAGGAAACATGCAAGACCATGCACGAACTATATATGTACAAGCCTCGTGCTGGTATGAAGTTCTTTTGGAGTACCCCATGCATGGGAAGCCATCATGCACTGCATCAGCAAACATTTGAACTGTTCCCCCCCCCATTTCTGATTGACTTGTGTTGTGCAGTGGATACAGAGAGCGACCATTTGACCGTATGGTCCACTACTGTGACAAGTGGCTGGCGTCTGTCACTCTCCTGTGGGTGATCGTTTCGATAAGCATGCAGACTGCAGGCAGAGACTGGAACGCCTTGGGAGTGGGAGTCTTGCTTGTTGTTGCGTCGCTGTACTGTCTAGTTCACTCCAGAACAGCACAAACGTTTGAACAGCGGAATCTCTGGCACAGTCTCTGGCACGCAGTTGCAACCTGCGGTAGAGCAGGCTTCGTGATGGCATTCGGGTTCTGATCCTGTGGACAGGAAAAATCGGGTGCACAATGATCAGCCTTTGAACAGCAACAAAAAAGACTACTGTGTTTCGCACGTTAACTTGCGGTAGATGTCAAAGAGGCCTCCTTTCCCACCGGCCCGCTCGTCCGTCCACCCGCCTCTCTCCCTGCCTTCCTCCCTGCGTGCCTGCTTCCTTGCGTGTGTGAGTTCCTGCCTGCCTGAATACGCCGCGTCTGGCCGTCTGTCTCCCTGACCGTCCATCTCACTGTATTTTCCATTCCTTTTCTGCCTCTTTTTGCTTCACTCTTCTGCTGTCATTGCATGCATAAGATACACAAATAACACTTTCGCAGAGCAAGATGGACTTGCGCATGTAACAGGCAAAGGAGGATGAAGAAACGGAGAGGAAGGGAAGGGAAAAAGGAAGGGAAAACGAGGAAAGCAAGGAAAAAAAGAATGAAGGCAAAAAAGAAAAAAAGGAAAAAAAGAAGAAAGGAACGGAGGAGCAAAAGAAAGCAAGAGAGAAAGGAAGGAAGGAAAGAAAGAAGGAAAGAAAAAGCGGGGAGAGAAAGAGGAGAGAGAGAGAGAGAGGAAGAGAGAGAGAGAGAGAGAGAGAGAGAGAGAGAGAAAGAGAGAAAGAGAGAAAGAGAGAAAGAGAGAAGAGAGAGAGAGAGAGAGAGAGAGGGAGAGAGAGAGGGGGGGGGAGAGAGAAAGAGACAAAGAGAGAAAAAGACAAAGAGAGAAAGAAAGAAAGAGAGAAAGAGAGAAAGAGAGAGAGAGAGAAAGAGAGAAAGAGAGAAAGAGAGAGAGAGAGAGAGAGAGAGAGAGAAAGAGAGAAAGAGAGAAAGAGAAAACGAGAAAAAGAGAGAGAGAGAGAGAAAGAGAGAGAGAGAGAGAGAGAGAGAGAGGGAGAGACGGAGGCTCGGACAGAAAGAGCAGTGACAAGGCAGATCGCCAAACGGACCAGCATGGCTGCTCTTGAGCTCCGCATACGTCTGCCCTCTGAGCTTCTCGCTTGGCTTTGGTGATCGGATTTTGTTTCTTGTGTTGTCTCTGTCTCTGTCTGTGTCTCTGTCTGTCTGCCTGTTTGTGTGTCTGTCTGTCTGTCTGTCTGTCTGTCTGTCGACTGAAAAAGGGAACCCCAGAAGAAGAAATCAAAAATAAAGGGAACCCCAGAAGAAGAAAGTGGCGAATGCTGAAAACGAACTCCTTGTAGAAGGTCCCTATGCAAAAGGAAATGAAAAGAAACGAACTCGTTCA
>JAHBMJ010000607.1:0-46149 GCA_018398765.1 Chromera velia | reverse complement strand
CACTCACTCACTCACAGAATTCAAAGTCCAACAGCCCCCCCCATGCATGCACTCACTCACTCACAGAATTCAAAGTCCAACAGCCCCCCCCATGCATGCACTCACTCACTCACAGAATTCAAAGTCCAACAGCCCCCCCCATGCATGCACTCACTCACTCACAGAATTCAAAGTCCAACAGCCCCCCCCATGCATGCACTCACTCACTCACAGAATTCAAAGTCCAACAGCCCCCCCCATGCATGCACTCACTCACTCACAGAATTCAAAGTCCAACAGCCCCCCCCATGCATGCACTCACTCACTCACAGAATTCAAAGTCCAACAGCCCCGAGACGACATCGTCAACAACCATCACGTTGTCGTAGTGAAGATCTATCTAGTGGGCAAAACAAGAGGTTAGTCAACACGAAGACTGAAGGGAAAATCGGCATGAAGAAAGGCAGGACATGAAGCCAAAAGGGAGAGGGCATACTGAAAAGGCAAACCGAAGGGGTCCAGAGGGAAACAAAGAGAAGAGAGACAAACACATGAACAAATGAACGAACGGACAAATGAATGAATGAATGAATGGACGAACGAACGAACGAACGAATGAATGAATGAATAAATGAATGAATGAATGATTGAATGAATGGAGGGCCGAAGGAAGGAAGGAAGGAAGGAAGGAAGGAAGAAAAAAAGGAGAGGAGAAAGCCAGAAGCACAAAAGAAGGCGATGTAGCCAGACAGACCTCCATGGATGATTTGAGATGGGAGGTCCATTGTCTGCCAGAGGTCCAACTTCGGTTCGATTTTTCTGATCTCCTCAACGAGGAATTCGATCAGCTCTCTCGCGCTCTCCAGGTCCTCTCGCGGTCGTGTGATCTGCTTTTTCTCAAACACGACGACAGACAGATAAGTGGACGGACGCAGAGGGGAGGGGTAGGAGCAGTCAGAGCTACAGGCAGACAAGCAAGCAACATGCAAACAGAGCGTCGCATAATGGCAAATGTTGGTCCGCAGCCCCCTCGATCCTGAATTGGATCCACTGGCAGAGCTACAACGCGAGGGTCTTCTTGAGCGTTGACACCTCTTGTCATGCTGGTGAGAGAGAACATCATTGAGTTCAGATCCTCCGCATTTCTGCTCCTTCAAGCCATTCTATCTGAGAATGGGCGCGTGCAATGCTTTCCTTCTTCTGCAAGCGTGCTCATTCTACCATTCATTCCTCTTCCGCTGATCTACCTACCTACCTACCTCTCTGTAGAAGCCCTCTTTGTTGAGAGAGTGGTGGACGTCGAACACCTCGTAGTAGGGAGGAATGGGGGACTCGAGGTCGATTTTCATCTGCAGAGACATGCAGATAGGCAGTGCTGCAGGGTTCACTGGTCCAGCCAGCCGTGCAGGTTGAGTGAAAGGGACTCTCGAACACATTTCTCCATTCCAATCGATCCATCCCTTCCCTGCCAGCCCTTCCTCCCTTCCCCCCACCTTGCTCATCGCGTCACAGAGCTCCCCAGTGGCCTTTCCAACCTCCCGAGGGCTTGTAGTCTTTGCTAGCTCCCCGGGAATGATCTGCACGCACACACACACACACACACACGTACATACACACAGGAGAGAGAGAGAGACAAGGAAAGAGGACAGTTTCATAATGCGCGGAAGCAGCAACATGAGATCCGAGAGGGTCTACGCCTTTGCTTGGTGTGCTTCGGAAGGAGAGAACCGACCTCGAACACACAGCACTCGGCCCCGCTTGAGAGGAGCTTGTGTGTCTTGCTGTCTCCAAGCGCCGGGAGGGGCTTGGGGGTCTTGAAGCTCATTTGCTGTCTGTTGAGCTCTGCAAGAATCTCATGCTCCCAAACCACCTTCTCAGACTTGTTGCCGTTATTGTAGATGCGCAGAATGTACCGCTTGTCCTTGTTGGTCTCCACATACATGACTACGTTGTTGACCCCTCCACTGGTGGGTGTCGTCTTGACGGGGAGGTCATCACCCTGGAAGAATAGAGAAATGGCTTCATCCCGCAAGTCATCTTCCACAGAGTGTTGCCCTGTTTTGGGCGCATTCTGGAGTGCTGTCAAGGGATGTAGACGGGTTCTCGAAGGTGCAGAGCGTGAAGCGGGAGTGAGCGGTTGGAGGAAGCGGGCCGGGGAGAAGGCATCGATGCCTGCACTCAGCAGGCTTGTGATAATGGCAAGTCGCTGCATTGTCACTTCCAAGCTAATTTTCTGCCAAATTACCTTGATAAAGCTCTTCCTGAACTTGCCGTGAAGCTTAGCCAGAACACGGGAATTCGGGGAAGTGGAAGATCAATGCTTAGATCATCGAAAGAGACGGCAGAGACGGCGAATTTCAAATTCGAATCCATGCATTTGTCTCACGGAGATCCGTCACGCAGCGTATAAGCTTGTACAGTTCTGTTGAGTTGCATTTCGTGTAAGTGCCCCAACCGGGGAGATGCCGCAGGGCCGTGCGAGCAGACTGTGCGACCACTAAATTTCTTTTTGCTTCATGAACCCATTCCAATTCTCCGCAGTGCGCTGAAGAACTGCTCCTGTCGGTGATTGTCGGTGTGTGTCAGCGCCTTCCTGCAGTGTAACGCGTGTATTTCCTCTACATTTGACGCACTTCCAGGAAGCGTCTCGCTGTCTGTGCCCGGTATGCGCCGTTGCTCGGCGGAGACGTGACTGATAGACTCTCTTGTCCCCGTTGCTTTGTTTGAGTGCCAGAGGACGAAGACCAAGCGGAGATGGTGTTGACAGAACTTGGCAGTCGAATCACTGGGGCTCTGAAGAAGCTTCAGACTGCCACTGTGATTGACGAAGCCGTGCTAGACGAATGTCTAAAGGAGATTGCGACCGCTCTCCTTCATGCAGACGTCAATGTGCAGTACGTGGCTAGGTTGAGAGGCAATGTGAAGAAGAGGGTCGCAATGGAAGACGTGGGCAGTGGGGTGAATAAGCGGAAATTAATTCAGAAGTGTGTGGTGGAGGAGATGGTCAACATGCTTACTCCTCACAAAGAACCGTTTGTGCCGAAAAAGGGAAAACCGAATGTCATTATGTTTGTGGGATTGCAGGGGAGTGGAAAGACAACCACCTGCACAAAGTACGCGCACCATTATCAGAGAAAGGGTTTCAGGCCAGCCCTTGTGTGTGCAGACACATTCAGAGCCGGTGCGTTTGATCAGCTGAAACAGAACGCGACAAAGGCTAAGATCCCCTTCTATGGGAGTTACTCAGAGACGGACCCTGTGAGGATTGCAGAGGAGGGTGTGGAACAGTTTCGGGCTGAGGGGTGTGACCTGATCATTGTGGATACATCAGGGAGACACAAGCAGGAGGCGTCACTGTTCGAAGAGATGAAGCAGGTGGCAGAGGCAGTGGATCCTGATGAGTTCGTGTTTGTGATGGACTCCCACATTGGGCAGGCGTGCTTCGATCAGGCCACGGCATTTCGTCAGGCAGTGCCTGTCGGGTCCGTGATTGTCACGAAGCTTGATGGACATGCGAAGGGTGGAGGGGCTCTGTCGGCAGTAGCAGCGACGGAGTCTCCCGTAATTTTTATCGGGACGGGGGAACACTTTGACGATTTTGAGTCCTTCGAGCCCAAATCGTTTGTGTCCCGTCTCCTGGGGATGGGAGACATCACAGGTCCTTCCTTTCTTCCTTTCTTCCTTCCTTCCTTCCTTCCTTCCTTCCTTCCTTCCTTCCTCCCTTCCATCCCTCCCTCCCCCTTTTCCTCTCTCTCTCTCTCTCTCTCTCTCTGTGTGTGTGTGTGTGTGTGTGTGTGTGTTACTTGATAGGGACGCGGGAATCAGTTTGTCTACCTCTTCACCTTATAGTTCTGACTCGTCCCTGCTTTTGTGGTGCGCCGTTCGGCTTCCAAATTTCTTTCCTTGAGGGAACTCCACATGCGATCTGCATGGCAAACGTTGTGTTCTCTTCATATCGACTGTCGTTTGGCGTTGAATTGCCCCACCAACGTCGTGCATCAATACCTGTGTGCCTGTGTCTGTGTCTGTCAGGTTTGTTCAACACGATCAAAGACGTGATGCCAGCGGACAAGCAACCGGAGCTGATGAACCGAATCAGCCAGGGTATCTTCACCTTGAGGGACCTCTCAGAACAATTCCAAAATGTCCTCAAAATGGGACCTATGGGGAGGGTCAGTGATCGTGTGGTTCCCTCTTTTCTTCGCCCGCCCCCTCAGCATGGAGTGGAAAGCTTCTTCTGCTTTTGCCTGCTCGAGCATTTGTGCGCGTGCCTGTGGATCTCCCTTTTCTTTCGTTGTTTTTTTCCTCTCTGCCTGTTTCTTTGGCTCTTTCTCTCGCTTTTTTTCTCTCTCCCTCTCTCCCTCCCTCCCCCCCTCTCCCTCCCTCTCTTTCTCCCTCTCCCTCTCCCTCCCTCCCTTCCTCCCTGCATGTGTGTGTGTGTGTGTGTGTGTGTGTGTGTGTGTGTGTGTGCGTGTGTGGGTGTGTAAGAGAGTGAGTGAGTGAGTGAGTGTGTACGTGTATGTGTGTGCGCGTGCGTTCTAGACTACAATGGCTTCCCGCTTCAGCCCATAAGAGGAGCCAAACAAGCGCTTCCCGAGACATGGGGCAGCTGTTCTTTTGTCCTATCGAAATGAAGGGATTCTCTCAGATGCGCGCGCGCGCACACACACAGAGAGAGAGAGAGAGAGACCCAGCCTTTCCTCACTTGACTGACGTACGTGTGAATCGCAGGTCATGTCGATGATTCCAGGGATGCCCACGGACATCTTGGGGAAAGAGGGGGAGAAGGCGGGGGTGAATAGAATCAAGAGGTTCTTGACAATGATGGACTCGATGACAGACGCGGAGTTGGACAGTGACAAGACCCTCGCAGAGAGCAGAGTCAACAGGGTCGCAAAAGGGTCTGGATGTCACCCTCTGCACGTCCGTAGCTACCTTCCTTCTTCAAACGTCCCATAAGACCGTTGCAGTCTGTGGGGTTTGCCATTTGAGATATCAAAGAGAGCACCAGCCTGCTGTTTGTTCGTTTCTCTCTCTTTCTTCCTCCGTCTCCTTTCTTCTTCTCCCTTCGCTCCTTCCCTCTTTTTTTCCTTTCCTCTTCCTTCCTCCGTTCCTTCCTTCCCTTTCTCTCTTTCTGGCCTTTCTTTTTCTTTCTGTCTGTCTGCTTGTCTATTTGTCTGTCTCTCTGTGAAGAGAATGAAAGAAAAGAAAGAAGCATGCCTGTCGTTATCATCCTCTCTCTCTCTCTTTCTCTGTCTCTCTCTGTCTGTGAGTGTGTGTGTCCGCGTCTGTTTCTGTCTCTCTCTGTCAGTTGTTCGGTTGGTCAGCGTTACTCTCTGCGTATGCATGTGCGTGTCTCCGTGTGTACGTCCGTGCTTCTCCCGGCTCTACGAAGGCGAACAGAATGGGACTGCGTGTGTCTGCTTCTGCATTTTGCTCCTTTCCTTCTCTTTCTCCGGAATCATTCGCAGGTGAAGGAGCTCTTGGAGGAGCACAAGAAGTTCCACAAAATGGTGACGAAAATGGGTAAGATGGGGTTTGCCAAGAAGAGCTCTCAGCAGGAGATGCAACAGATGATGAGGAATCCGAAGCAGATGATGAGCAAGATGTCACAAATGATGGATCCTCGCATCCTCCAGCAGATGGGCGGGGCGGGAAACGTGATGGACATGATGAAGCAGATGTCCAAGATGGAGGGTATGGGGGGTATGGGCGACATGATGAAGCAGTTTGGGGGCGGGATGTGAAGTGGGCCCTTCACTTAACCCTGCAAGTCAGAAGCTTCAGGATGAATCGACTGTTGAAAAAATGGCGGTAGAATATGGAACAATTCTAGGAACAATTTACTAGCAAATTCCTGAGTGACGGTTATCATTCCTAGTTATCATTTCATGATACTAGCTTTAAAGATTCAATGAGCATAGTTATAGTAAGTAACAGTTAGTGATAGTGATTATGATCCATTGATTGATTGATTGATTGATATGTTCCGCCCTAGGGCCTTCCTGCTATGTCTATCCATTAGGTTTTAGCATTAATATTTTTAGTAATGCTATTGGTTATTATTGGTTTCTTCCAAAGCTAGCTCTAAATTTTCCCTGTGGACCGTGGTCTAGCTAGACCGTAGTCCAGTGCCAGGTGTCGACTTGCACCGTTAAGACGTGCATAATTGTTTTATATTGTATTAATGAATTTAAATGAACTCTATAGCCAGACCAAGAATGGTCAGGCGACTCAGGCCAGCCTTTTTCATAGCCTTTCATAGTACTTTTACAGAATTAATACAGAGCGAACAAAAGATTAAACTGCGGTGCTTTGTACCATCATGGTTATATGTACTATTTTTAATTTTTTAAAATAATATTTTTGAACTGGTTTTCATTGAACTTTCCAAAATTTATCAAATCATTGCTAAAATTTTTGCTTAAATTATTATATTTTATTTGACTAAAAAACATGAAGCGCGCCAGAAGCAGTTGGTAAGCGGTTAACAAAAACCTTGTCTCTTAAATCAGATTGGGCAGCCCAGATCAATAAAAAAACCGTATAGATAGAGCTAGGCTGAGTCTCGTGCTCCGACCATCAAAATAAGAGCAAATTGAGACCAGACAGACAATATCATGATGGCAGATCGAACAATCATGCGTGTACTTACTGGCTACAGTAACACGTTGAAATGACAACAAAGACATGCAGACGGTCTATTCTGGTAAACAAAAAGGGTCATGCTTCTCTTCCCAAACTTTGAAGGACCCTCCAGCAGCAGCCTGAGCAGCAGCAGCAACGTGCATGTTTGCTGTCGGGAACCACATACTCGCACACGGCCCCTCCGACCACCCGCGCCCTTTTCTATCGAGCTTTAGTTTTTTGCTCTGGTTGCTTTATTCATCAATGCACAGTTGGTCTACGGATCTTTTGTTGAGGGCATGCGGACTCGAGGGAAAAACCAATTGAAGGCATCAAACAACAAACGAAAAAAAGGGACAGCGGTAAGATTCATAACTCAAATTTGGGTAAACTTAAAGTTTGCACCCTTCAAAGTCGGTCAATCAAAGTGGACTGGACCCCCCCTGTCCCCTCGATCCAACCTCAGATGCATGCATGGTGATGCGCGGCATCACCGCAGACATGCAGAACGAGACGAGATGACCCTGGCCCCCTCTACCCAGGGTCCCCGTGGAGTCGGGCAAAGCACAACAATGCGATTCTCTCTCACACTCTCGTGCATGATGGATGAAGTTGTTGATCGGAAGGAAAAGGGAGGCGGCAACTTGAAGAGAGAGAGCGAGATAAAGTTGCAGATCGACACGGCGAGAGAGAGAAGCGACCTGCCTGCACAGCCTGCATGTCTACCTCCGATGACAAGCTCTCGGCCGTCATTAATAAATTCGATCGTTGGTTGACATTAACATTAGGATTCTCTACCTCTGCACAACTAGAGACTCTCTGTCTCTCTCCGTTTCCTTCAGCTGGCCAGTCAAAGGTGTGCCAGAGAGAAACCCGACGGGGGGGGTCTCACAGTCTGCACACACACACACACACACACACACACGCATGCACGCACATACATGTGTGTGTGTGTGTGTGTGTGTGTGTCTGTGTATATACGTCTTCGTGCATATGCATACATGAATGTATGTAGATGTTGGCACGCACAGAAACAAACATGCATGCATACACAGAGAAACAGACAAACAGATCAACATAGATTCAGACATAAAGGAAGAAAGCTGGGCACACAGGAGGAGAATGCAAAAAGAAAAGATAAAGGAACGAATTTCCAGCATCTCGCCCTGACACTTCGGTCCGATCGAACTAATGCAGACTTTTTGTGAACTGCTCCTCCTTTGACATCTTCATGACCAATCGGTTTCTGTTTGATCTGCTGTCTTTCTTTGTTCTGCCTCGCTTGGCTGTCACACGGGTTGTCTGGCGTTTGTTTGACAGACTTACCCTTTTCTGCTGATACCTCGCCCTGAGTTCTTGCTTGACGACCTCCATGTTGGCCCCTCGTTCGTGAATCGGCACCTGCACGCATCCATCCAATAGGCCAATCAATCGGGAAGGACCACTCACACCCATTTCATACCTCTGCATGTACTCAGGCGACACACAGGACTCAAAAGTTCTATTTTTCTTCCCGAGCCTCTCGGTCCTGTTCTCCTTTTCTCTCTAACTTATATATGGAAACTTTAAGGTGCCGACTGGGAATGCTATTTTCTTTCGAAATGATAATGTCAGGAGGAGGGGCAGTGCCACGGCAAAAGGTGCGAGCATTCAGAAAATGAGCAGGATGCTGCCTTTGCTTGAAGCTAGTTGTGGTGAACGAACACAGGTGAATCGATCGCACGCATTTTTTCAACAAACTTTGACAGATAAATTAACAGGGCGAGTCCGCCAAAAGAACATAAATGATTCGAGAGACCGACCAGATCTCGGAATTCAAATTGTGAAACGGAGTCCCTTCTCAGCTTCTGCACGTAAGCAATCACGCAAGGAGACAGAGCAGTTGTCTTCTTTTCCTTCAACTGAAAATACTTTCTGTTACTCATGCAATATTCCTTTCCCAGCGGCGTTCGCTCACTGGTGCATAGCACATTCACATCTCGACAACAGGCTGGCTGCCTGAAGAACAGAGAGAAGCGGTCGAGAAGGCACCCCATTCGATGGTTTATCTGACTGACGCTTTTGAACATTTCCCTCTGTGCCCCCCCCTGTCCGAGATCTGCTGCATCCACAGGAAGTTCCACCAGAGCCGGGGAGGGGCCCTGAGCAGAGGCAACAGAGGACCGTCTCCCGTGGGCCTCCAATACGGGCGACAGCTGAAGAAACAAACAAACACAACAAAGCGGTAAAAGGGGAGTCTGAAATTGAAGACGATTGATTGTCTTGAAGAAAACACGATTGTCTTGCGCGATGATGAGATGAACATCATCATCTGTTTGATTGTGATCCGGGGGCATTCAGAAGAAAAATTAAGCGTGAGACCTTTTCCAGAGAGGGAGAGGGAGACAGAAATTAAATGAGATGATCGTCTCTTGAGCGTCTTCTTGAATAACTTCTTTTTCTGTAAGGCTTTGCACAAATTTGTGAGGCAATGAAGGCAACGATCAATCTCTGTGACTGCCACTCTGGCATGCAAGCAAATTCATCGTCACCGAATCGATCGATTGAGTCAATTAAGTCACCTCACCCGCCCGGGCACTCACCGCAGAAGACCGTCTTCTCGACCGCCCCCTCATACCGCTGTCGGCACTGCCAAGACTGCTCCTCCTCGCCTGCAGAAATGCGGTGTATGCAGACGTCATAGCACCACACCACATTCTCATGCAGAATTGCATGGGCCCAAAGCAGTAAGTACGTGGAAGGAAGGAACAGCGGGGCCCCAACGAACGCTGACGGACAGAAGAAAGAGAATGAGCCTCACAGAACAATCCAGGGTTCTGCGAGGTTGGTTTCCTTCCACTGGAAGAACATCCATTGATTCATTTGTCTCTCAGGGAAGGGAAGGCCAGGAGAAAAAAGAAGAGATAAACAGAGAAAGAAAGAGCACTAGGCGCAAGAGGTACATGAAAAAAAAAGAGAGAAAATTAAAGGACACAAACATTGCCTGCCTACCAGAGATGCTCTCCTTTGGTGTGCCTGCACGAAGAATTCAAAAGAAGAAGTCAGAAGAAGAAGAAGAAGAAGAAGAAAAAGAAGAAGAAGCAAAAGCAGAAGCAGAAGAAGAAGAAGCAAAAGAAGAATTAAGAAGAAGACACAGAAGCAGAAGCAGAAGTAGAAGCAGAAGCAGAAGCAGAAGAAGAAGAAGAAGAAGAAGCAGAAGCAGAAGCAGAAGAAGAAGAAGAAGAAGAAGAAGAAGAATTAAGAAAAATGATAACCAGAAGGAAAAGACGCGGGCCAGACGGGGCATTGTAAAGACAGGCATTTGAGCTCTCAAACGAATCGATGTGATTTATACGAATTCATACTGATCAACGACAAACACCCAAAACAACTAATTGTGATTGTGGGTCATGGAGGAACAGATAAGCAAATCAGTCGGAGGTTGCCAGGTAGAGATGATGAGGAAGGTGCACACAAGATCAGACCGACCGACCGACCGACAGACAGACAGACAGACAGACATACAGACAGACCGACGGACAGACAGATAGACAGACAGATAGACATACCTCAGCAGCCCCCACCAAGTACGCCTCCCCAGGGTCTCCTGTTTTGTACCCTCCCTGCAGATTATTGCCCACGTACAACACGTGCATGAATCCAAAACCCGCAAAAGTCTTTCCACAGTCCTTTTCTTCTAGATCTTACCAGAAGGCAAAGCCAAAAAGAAGTATAGAAATCGGAAACATTGAGACCAAGTCTCCACCAAAACTCTTCTCAGAAATCCGAATCCCGGGGAATCCAAGTGCCCCCCCTAGTGCTGCAAGGAAGTCCTCGATCCCCAACGGACCGACCCGACCTGGATGAGGCCTTTTGCAAGAGACATGTCGGCCATGTGGATGGACGACTGCAAAGAAACAGGCGGATAAGCAAAGACGCTTTCATTCTGTATGGTGTGTGTCTGTTTGGGTTGGGGGATTCAAGCCAATCACAATTCAATCTTTCACTTCAAAGGATCGGATTCAACTCTCTTTGCAACCTTTCAAAACTTTTCTCTTGACCGTCAATCTGTTTTTTTCGACTGCTTCATCCCTTTCTGACACTTTCTTGTCGTCTTCCCGTCTAGTTGCCAGCGCCTTTTTCATCTCCTTGGAGCAGTGCGTCAGATCGTCATTTTTATGATTGGAAACTGGTACAGACAACCTCTCTTGCCTCAATGTCAGAAAGATGGCTGACCCGCCGTCTTGCAGGCACATGAGGTTCTCCTTCCTCTGTGACAGCCCCCCCTCCACCTCTCTGCTGAGGAGCAAAGGGGAAAGTAGCTCGGTCAGGAACTCCAAAGCCGTCTTGTGCCCCTGCCGCGTCTCCCCCGCCCTTCTGAAGCAAATACTTGGGCTTCACGTGGCGCTTCTCTGACTGCCTCCGCGGGTCATCCAGACGGCCTTCTAGATCGATAGCCTTACCAGCAAGACCTGCGACATGAAGAGATACGGAAGTTTACAAAAGGAAAAGACGCTAGCTCTCGCTGCGAAGGCATTTCATACTTTGCACGTAAGTGATCAATTGACCTCATTTCACACATGCAGAAGACCATCTGCCCCCCTAGCTGTTGCCCTGACCGACCAGGCATGTAAAGTCCCGTGTCGAGAGGTGCTGCTGCGTCTTGGACCTCCTTTTGCGCTTTGAAGATTTGCTCGTAAGTCGAGGGAGGGGGAGACCGGGAAGAAACCCCTGACGGTCGCAGCGCCTGTACACACCCAGGACCTCCCCGAAACTGCCTGATCTGCTCTGTGCGCCTGACCCACTCTTTGAAGGAACTCACCGTCGACTTTGCCTTTGCGACTACACTTATCTGTGCTTCTTGCGGCTGCCTCGGTGCTTCGGCTGGGGGCGATGACTGGGGCTCTGTAGCTGGGGTTTCATTTCCAATCGGTTGTGCGTGTGAGCTGGTGCCTGCAGCAGGAATGGGAGTCTCGGGAGAGAAGCCGAAAAGCTCTGAGAGAGGCTTCTGGCTGAGGGGGTGCGCAGTGGAGGACGCTGGAGCCTCATTGGCTGGTGTCCTTGCTGCCGCTTTTCTCTTCGGGCCTCTCCCTGCATTTGCACGAGATGGCATGTTGCTTGTGAGGCAGGGACAGAGTGAGAATGGGGGGCAATCAAGGTGCATAGCAGTCAACTGTCAGTTTTTCTTGACGTCTTTTTTCCCAGAGACTTGCAGAGAAAGAAACAGAAGCCTGTGCTGCCTCCTGATGCAGCAGAAAAGGACAGCACAGCGAAATCATTAGAAGAGAGAGGAAAGTCGGGTGAATCAGAGGAAGCTGAAGCAAGGCAAGGAAGAACGTTTCTTCAGTGGAATGAAGGAGAGGTCAGCAGAAGACCGCAACGAGTGATGTGGTCTCTGTGAAGCCAGCTGTCTGATCAACTTACAGTTTCGAGACATCAATACTGTCTGCATGTTCGCTGACCCTTTCTCTGCAAGAATTGACTGCCGCCATCGAGCTTCGACTCGCCAAATGTATTTCCAGTGGGGGACCTTGAATCAATCAGTGGGTTCCTGTGGGAGGAGAGAAGAATTCAGGGATAGATGCATCACTCAATCGATACTCAGGAATGAACGACTCAGAAGCACCAGTCGAACGGATATGGTGAACGAAAACAACAAATTTCTAAATACTTCAGAGTACCCAAAACCGAAAAGAGGTGAACGTTTGTTGGTCCATTCAGCCCGAGATGCCAGACCTGTTGCGTTGCTTTTTGATAGAGCCAGCAGCCCCTGCAAAAAAGGAACGAGAGAGAAATGAGATGAGAAGAAACGCATTGACGTATCTAAAGACCGAACGCGAAACTCCGCTTGCTCTTCCACTCAAAACAGGTCGGAAAGCAAGGAGACCGGCCGAAAAAGAAAAAGCGCATCTGACTGCAAAGTCAAGACAGAGGAGAAGCCGGTCAAGCAAGTCAATCAAGGCGAGGAAACATGCAAAGATGACACATTGAAAATAAGTGCTGCTATCATATGTTTGTGTCAGGAGAAAAGCAACATGACAGACAAAAAGACATCGGCCAGGGTGGGAGAGAAATATCTAAGCAAACAGACGGGCGGAAACAAAAAAAACAATCAAGTGACCTGGAATGCTTGTTTCCGCCATTTTGGGTCCTTCCCATATAGAATTCGATCTCCAGTAGTACTGAGCTTTCAGGGCCTCCAGTTCTTCGTCTGCAACACAGACAGGAAAAGTGTGTGGGGCCCTAAAGTCACTGTAAGCATGTCTGGAGGTTCAGAAAACTCCCCCTGCCATTGACAGTACGGCATAGTGATGGACAAGTTTGGATGGAGCAAGAAACACAAAAAAGTAGAGTCGGAAACCCTTTGTGGTATGGTCTTTTGGTGTTTTGACGGACCCGTAGTCCAATAGGAAGAGACTCCGGGAATATTTGTGGGTGGTACAATCACTCTCCCGTGTGTGTCGTGGGTTGCAAGAGCCACTCTCGCAGCAAAGGGGCTCACGGCTCTTTGCCGCTCAGGCACCCCTGATGAATCCTTCGCGTCCCCAGGTGCGGCGTTGAGT
The DNA here is from genome assembly GCA_018398765.1 of Chromera velia. NCBI lineage: Eukaryota > Chromeraceae > Chromera > Chromera velia. The sequence continues at coordinate 33,001 of JAHBMJ010000607.1, read as the reverse complement.
TGTTGCCTGCATGAGTCTCTTCTCTGATTCACAATCACAGACGGGCATCCCATTGGAGACGTCACACTGCCCCTTTGCTCTCCACTTGTGTGAATGGCGGGTGCGTAGGGGGTGCGCTCTATGTCCATGCCAAGTAGGCGCGTCGCCGTGTTTGGCAGACTCTCATTCTTTTGCAGGGCCCTTGCAACCCATGCAGCCTCAGTGGGGGGGCGCCGCCATGGGCCTCCAAGCGAAGAAACAACTGGGGCGAAAAAGTCATCACGCGACGCCGCCGCCGGCGACAAATAGCTTGCATCCGCCCCGAGAAGAAGAAAGTCATCCCTTCCCGTCTCCTCAGCCAGTGCAGTTGCGCCAGCAGCTGCACCACGAGGAGGGGGTCGAGACGTCTCAAAGTTGAGTGTCTCAGGGCAGATCAGCTCTTTGCCTCTGGGGGGTCTCACTATGGTGTCCCCGTCTCTGTCCTCCTGTGCATCCCTCGTTCCCGATGCAGAAGGTCTCTCCAACCCCCCTCCTGCTATTGTTGCACACGCCTCCATGACTCTAGTTGCAGAAGGTCTGAGCGAGGGGCCTGCCGCTGGTACTGCGAGAGGGACGAGAAGTCTTCCATCAACTGCCCTCAGAGGCTGCTCCCTCTCAAGAGACCGCACAAGCGCACGGGTGGAGAAAGCGCTAGTGGAACGAGCAGCCCCTTCGTTATTGTGCCGCTTTGGCCTCTCGCGAGGCACTGACAGAGCGCGCAGCTGCAAAGCAGGGGAATGGAGAAAACAAAAAAAAGGTGCATGAAGAGGGAAGGAGCTCTGCTGCAGACAAAGCGCCCTCGAGTCAAAGCGGTGATAGAATCTGAAATGAAACATTAATTGGGACAAAAAAATGACCGGATTTCATCATGGAGAATTCAGAGCCAACGCAAAAAAAATGATAACCAGCGACACAGCACATGCTTCGGCAGACTGACCTCATGCGACAGAAGTGCCGGAGTCTCCACGTTGGGGCCTCTCGGGTGCCGAGGAGGGGGCGAGACGTCTTCTTCCTCTGCCCCTTCTCCCTCAAGGTCCCCCCCTCCCCCGGGCAGGCTGTCAGACGACCCTCCCGGAGACGGCCTGGGGAGGCTTCCTGAAATTGACAGTGGACTTTGTGCGCCCGGACTTGCTGCTTCTGCGTCACGACCCGGCTGCAAGAGGACCAATGCAGAATTAAGTCTTGGCTGATATACGTGAATCCGGATGAAAGGCCTTTTTCGTGAAAAAAACGTGCCGAATCGTACGTACGGGAGGCTGTCTGCATTTTTCACGGTAGAGGCTTTTTTTAACTCTATTTTCTTAAGACAAAGCACTTGGAAGTCCCAGCTCAACTGGCAGGAAAAAAGCCAAGGAAATCAAGATGGAGTCCGATTTGTAGAGTCAAGGCATATGAGGCAAACACCAACTTCCCAACCTGCTGCGCTTCCTGTGGGTATCGGTCAGCACCAGCCGGTGAGTCGTCCACGGCGGTCTCGACCAAGGCTCCCTTTGTAGGTTCCGATGGGCCATCCGCAGTAAGCGCCTGAGTCTGCACGCGAAGTATGAGACACCCGATCATTCAACAAGGCAGAAAGCCTTCGTCTGTGGAGGCCTTAATCACGCGACTGTACATCGGCGAAAATCTACACTCACTGACCGCCTGACCGACTGACTGGGCTGAAGGACTGGAGCAACTTTCTGACTCGCTGGAATGATTGAGTGACTGACTGCTGCAACGGGGCACCCTCTCTTCTCTCCAGCCTCAACTGTCCGGTCCCCCACCCCGGCACTGTCAGCAACAGAGCCTCTCCGTGTCCCGACGCCAAGGCCCAGGAGAGGGCAGCTCTTGCTTTCCACTGCGAGCATTCACACACACATAGAGGTTTTGAAACAGAAAGAGAATGCGTCACAGTGGCTGGTCTGTTTTTCTACAGTGTCCGATGTCCCTGGGCAAGATGTCGAAAAGCGCCGCATTAAAGGGCGTAAAAAAGCAGACTCTTGCTTTGCGCAGATCGACTCACAGAGCGAATTGCGAGTCATGGTGGCTCTTCTTTCTTGGCTGCGCAACTGCTGGAGAGTGACTGCCTCCACCGCCTGCAGGGAAGGACACCCGAGAAAAATACTGTGGTACGGTAGAGTCTCGAATGTGTTTGCCTGCACTTTCTCTCTCTTCTCACTCACTCGCTCGCTCTCGTTCACGCACACACACACACACACACACACACACACACACACAATCAGCCTTTTCTCGTGCATGCAGCGATCCTGATATCGTGCGTCAATAGGAAGGGGGCATGCAAAAGCAGAGATAGACGAGGGAAACGTGCCAAAAAGTGAATCACTTCACGATTTCATGGCCAGAGAATAACTCTCTTCACAGAAAGACGGACAAACAACATGTTTCTTCTCTCCCCGCCTTCTCTTCCTGTAAACCACAGACAGACAGACAGACAGACAGACAGAGAGACAGATAGACATGCAGACAGATAGACAGGCAGGCAGGCAGACAGGCAGACAGAGAGGCAGACGGACCTTGTCATGAGCAGTCATGTCCTCTGTCTTGTCGACTGCAGAGAAAAAGAGCATGCATCCGGATTGAGGGCATCCAAGAAGAATCGAGCAGCTCGCAATGGTGACAAAGAGCGGCCGGAGCAAGATTCCGTGGTAGCAGACCAGAAGCCGAAACTCAAGTTGCATCCAAGACTTACACGACGAGGTTGATGCGTGGAAGCGTGCACACGATTTGGTGCCGTCGAAATCGAAGAATGCAAAGGACAAGAAACACGTGTGGATCAATTAACCAGCAGGAGTACTCCAAACTCATACTTGCACTCACGTTCTTTGAACTGCACACGCGCCAGTGCAACAGGCTCCCCCGCACCCGTTGCACCCACAGTGGACCTTCTGGGGGCTCCGCTAAAGTTCTGCACGGGACACACAAAACCTTTCCACTTGTTAATGTTTTATCACAAAAGCTGAGAGCATTACTTCTGTCACCTTCTCGTTTCCTGCGTTGCGCTGTTGGTCTGAAATTCTGCTGAAAAGAGAGGGCGACCTTGCTCAAATGGATGAAGAAATAAGTCATTTGTGCGTTCCCTCTCTGCACTGCCGCTTTGAAGCGCTCACCGGAACGAATGGCTGTGCTGCTGCGTCTTCAGTGCCTGCCCAGTCAAATGCGGATCCAAAGAGCTTGTATTTGCTGTCTCCCAGGCCTGCACACATTTATGTGGAATTGGAGTGCCCTTGAAAATTTGGTTATTTTTATTCTTCTGCTCCAAAACCCGTCTTTCGCTTAAAGAGAGGCACAAATTGAGCACAAATAGTCGTGTAGACAACGGCCAAATCCATGGAGAGAAGAAACGGGAGACCGGTGAGAGAACGAAGCTCTGACCAGCAGACTGACTAACATAGAGATTTTCTTGTGAGGGATGCTTGTCTCTCTTCCCTCTCCAGTTGTCGCATCTTCTGAAAAGTCTCCACCTGCACACATCAATGAAGTTCTTTCATCATAGAAGATTCTTTCAAATACCTTCTCCTCCCACAAAGGGAGTGAGGACTCAGAAGCTTTTCATGTGCAAGACAATCAGCAAATAATCGTTCGAGAGTTTATGGCGACTGACTGACCTTTTCTTTATCGTAGAAGTCACCAATGTCCCGAAACACCGAAGACCGCACGCCTGCAGGCGGAGAAACACAAATGTAAGAAACCAATGCGTGGACGTCCCTCTTATAGACTGAAAAAAATGTTTGAAAGACGCAGGAGGTTGACAGGGGCTGAACGGGGCCCACACTATCATTGACAAACACAAACTCCACCAGCGCAAAAAAAAAAGCGGTTGAAGCGAGTGAATGAACGCTCATCTGGGACAACATAACTCACGGCTGCCTATCACATCAACGAAGAATGCGGTGCGTAAAAGATTACGAAAACAAATGAGGCAAAGAATATACAATTCAATTAGTCCGAAAACCAGAAGTGACCTGCCCGAGGAACTGAGCTTCGTCGTTTTGCAAATTTGGACATTTCAGTGACCACTTCGTCCCCTTCTCTATCTGCAGGAGCGTAGCAGAGGAGAAATGGGAGAGGACGGAAGCGTAAAGACTTTTCATGGAACTTTGCATGAAAAGAGTCTGGCATGTTTCAAATCCCGTCGTTGATTCAAAACAAAGCTCGCCGAGAACGCAGCTGCCCCTGTGATTTTTTTTCAAAGGGGGGAAAGCCATGGCAGGTTTCCTTTTCTGCAAAGGCGAGAAAACATCGTGAGTAAAAAGCGGGTTGAATTCTTTATGCGGGAGTTTCTCACCGTTCAAGGCATGCGTAGGAACCCTGCTCACTGAACGCCACCTGCAAGCACGCACAGATTGTATGTGTCACGAAAACCGTTCAGTAGACAAAACCTGAAATCTCTTGGATAAATGTCTGTTTTAGCAAAGGACGAAAACTCTTTGCCAATTGTTTTGATACGAAAAGAAAAGTGGAGAAAACACAGAAGAGAGAGAGCGTGTTTACAGTCCTTTACACACACACACACACACACACACACACACATACACAGAGAGAGAGAGAGAGAGAGAGAGAGAGAGACCTGCTGCTCGTTCGGTGACATCGATTCGGAGAGGTCTCTGGCCTTCGACGGGTAAGAAAGGGGTCAAGAATGGGCGTCTCTTCTGGTTCAATTGCGTCTCGGCTTTTGTACTCGTCGACAAGAGTACCGAATACTGAGTACCTGCAAAGAAAATACAGAGGAAACGCAACTTCGCTGCAGATATTGCAACCCCTTTCCACATCTTCACCTATACCCGTTCAGCAGGTCGTTCATTTGACCTCAACTTAATTAAAGCCGCCAGAGCTGAGTCGAAGCTACAAGGGTTCTTTCTATTGCTCTCCTCTACTTTCTTTCTCTGCGACTACGTTTTTTCTTACCATGGAATTTCTTCAGACTGACCGTCCAGAAAGGCGCTTAGATTCGTACAGGTCCTTTCCCTTCATGTGCCTCTTGAAGTCACGCTCCTGCAAGCAAATGGTTCGGGTTACGCATCGGCGGCTTTTAAGACTAACGTAGACTTGTCCATGCGACTCTATGATTCTATAGAAGAGACGGAAAGAAAGGTGAGAGAGGGCAAGTTTGGGGAGGCTTACGTGCATCGTGGCCGTCGTGTAGAAGTCTCCAACTTGCTTAAAGATGTTCGTAGGACTTCCTGCGAGCACGAATCAGTGCATGAATTAGTGAACTACGCCACATGTTAGTGTGCCGGAGAACGGGAAACAATGGCAAGGCATACCGGCTCTTGGGAGATTCGCATGGTCGTAGATTGGGGGTTCCTCTGGTTGTCTTTCCGCTTTTGAGATATCTTTTCCAAGGTAGTCTTTCGCTCCGGTGTCAATGTGAGCGTAGCATGGAGTTCGATTAAGAGCTCCAGAACCGGACTCAACTGAGTAGAAAGTTCCGCAAAATGTAGGACTCGAGGGGCGCTCCTGGCTCCTTCGGTGATCACAAAGCTTTTTCTGCACAGAAGTGACCGGACCTTGCAGTGAGTTATACCCATACGCAGTGGGATCTGTGAGGCGCGATTCGCAAGCGAGAAGGTCCTCTCCCGCGTACGATGGGATAATTCGTGAGAAAGTGTCGTCTTTTGGTGCACAAGACATCTTCACGAGACTTCGATTTCTTTTCTTTGAAGATGTACACAAGCTACACAGACCTCCGGGCAGCCTTTCCTCGAATCACTTGCGCTGTTTGCTTCTGCTGACACATGCACGGACTTATATATATATATACATATATATATATATATATATATGTACGTTGGCAAAAATTGTTCGTGGAGAACTCGCGATCTCTCGATTGCACAGTTCCTGTATATATATATATATATATATATATATAGCTGTGCAGAACATTATAATGTATACACAAGTGTGTATGTATTGTGTATATGTTAATTAAAATTAATTATTATCATTCATGCATGCATATATATATATATATATGCATGCAAATGAAAGCCCATTCCCGTGTCTATACATGCATGCAATTGTCTATATATGTAAATTCCTCTTTAATTTATGACCGATACGTACACTTAATTTGGTCTTCTATATATATGCATACATATATGAATATGTGTTTCGCTTTTACATGATTTGCAACATGCATATGCAACACGCATCATTGCAACACCTTGCAACACTGCAACGATTTGTTTGAAAGATTAGAAGGACTGTTGCAGTTTGAACGCAGCTTCTTTGAAAGTCAATCTCCAACCGGCTCGGGACTCCCGACAGCCATGCAGTGATTCCGCAGGCCCGCAGATTTGTGCATGGCAACCTCAGCTGTCAGAGCTCAGTTGACTGAATTCTGTGCGTGAGTGCCCTCAGAATTCAGTCATGCGTCTTGAGACACTGCATCAACTGCCTTCAGCATGAAACTGCTCATATTGTTCCTTCTCTTGGTGGTGCCCACGGATTCAGTGAGGATCCTTTCTCCAGCAGATGATGCTCGACAGGCTGTGACGGGAAAAGCCCCGGGCCCACCTGCCTCGGGGCAGGCAGAACCTGAGGAGCCGCCGCCAGAAAATCCAGCGAGCACCGGGACTGTCATGCCGAATACGGACGAGGTCAGCAAAACGCCGCATGACATTCTCGACTCACAACAAATGCGAGACATTGCCACTCCCCGATTCCTGAAAACGTTTTGCAGCTCGATGACTTGGTAGGTCCCCAGGCTCGACTGCGCAGTTCTGGAAATCTGAATCACAGGGCCTCTGCGCTCTGGGGAGGGCAGTCAAACTGCCACCTGGTCTACGATTCCTATTTTTCTTGCTGCAGCAACGGCAGTTTGACGACATTGGGAAAGCCCATCGCTTTCTTCAAACGAATCCCAAAATGCTTGCCGTGAAGGAAATATCAAAGATGTCGAAACCTATTCAAGCCATTGAAAACTTTCTGACCAAGCTGGGGATCAATTTCAGCCATCCATTTTCGGATTGTCTCATCATCTCTCACCTTGTGGAGCTCAAGACATGTGTCGTGAATCGGCTTGACATGATCAAAGCAGCGTTGAAATCAGCGCTTGGGTCAATCAAGCTCGTTGCTCGTATTCTGGCGGGTGGCTCTACGGGCATGGCAGGGTGGGTGCCCTCATCCACGCCTGCAGTCAAAATTAAAGTGATGATGAGGCAGCGAACGATGGTCGAAAAGAAGGGCAGCAGTTTGTCAGCACAGCTTTGCTCCTTGTATGCAGCCAGGCCGCTACCATCGGAAGGGACCTAATCAGGCAGCCATACGGGCGTTTCTTCATGAACCGCTTTGGTGTGAAGATGGCATGCGGGTTGATTCTGAAACGGGACACCCCTGGGTAGGTTTCTTCAGTTGTGAAGCTCCTCGACAACACGTACGTGGGCTCTTGTCTTGACTTGCCCTTCACTACTTCTTGCAGGGATCTTGAGAAGGCTCGCTGTGGATCCCTGCTCACGCTGCTTGGGCAGGGCCCCGTGGTTTCGTGAGTAGCTTCTTGGACATGTTTCGGGCTCTTCAAGAAAGATCTGCTGTTTCGGTGTTGTTTTACGATGCTTGTCGTGTGTTTCTCCTCTCACAGGTCTGCTGCAGACATGAGTGACCAAATTGGGCGCAACATGTATGGGCACATCAACGTGGTGGGTCGAATGAAAAGCAACAGGTTCGCACAAGACGTTCAGTTGGATCGACCCTGTAGTGTCTGTTCGTTTCAGGTAATGCCCTCCTGGCAGCGGGTGTACACCCCCGATCGAGGTCAGAAGCTCAAAGTTCTCCTCGTTTTTCTTCATAAAGGTGTACCCTCAAAGTAACACAATTTGTTCTTGCTCTCCAGAAGCACGCCAAATTGAAATGGGGGTCGACCCTCTTGACACCCTCGACGGACCTTATCAGCAAATCGAGGGGCGCGACGACGTGTGATTTTTCTGGTAGTTTTAGACCTTTGAACTAGCTTTTGAAAGAAAAGCAAGAAAACTGATTTAGCATTGCGATGTATCAGCTGAGAACCGTGTGTTTCATGTAAACAGATCAACAGTGACGGTCACGTACAGACGCAAGTTTGAAAAGACAATCTGCTCGGTGTTTTATTCATAGTATGTCTAAAACAGGAAACTTCTGTCCAAAACGGATTTGTTTAGCCTGAGGTTTTATTAAAATATTGATAACTCAAATTACTAATAGTTAGAATGCTTTTAGACTCCAAAACCATACAATCTATTTTTTTTTTAGTTTTATTAATCGATCGATCACTAGATCGATCACGTAGTGGCAATCTTCAATTATTCTTCATTGACGTATAAATAGTAACTCAAAATAGAATATACTGTAATCTAGATTACTAACTAATCCTCTACATTTTTTATTTTATGTTCTTGCTATATTATGATAGTCATCTTAAGATTGCCCTGGGGGGAATTTACCCACGAATTTACCCCTAGATTTACCCTTGTCAAGTTAGGGTTTAAGTTCGCTGCAGTGCATCTAGCAGTGCATGACACTGGTACAAATATTTTAAACTCATCTTGTATATATAATATACTGGATATATAATATCAAACTTAACAAAAATAATCATGATAATAAAAAAATAGAATCAACTACAAGTAAAGCTAGGGCTACTAAAGCGACGCCTACGAATTTGAAAACCGAATTAGAAGCTAAAGGGAAGTTACGTTAGAAACTAGTACGATAAACGCGACTATGTAGTCGTGGCCGGTTGTGGAAGACGCGAACCAAGAAAGAAGTCAGGGCGCAAAGAACGTTTTCAACCGTTTGCGCAAAAGCACGGATTTATGTTACTGACCATGTATCCTGTCCCTCCAAAATTAACATGAACATTCTCAGCCGACACCTCATGAATGCATGACAGCAGTGACACAGCATACCCCACAACTGAACCAGACGGTGCTACTTCCTCTGCCCCTCTCTCCCCTAGTCTCTATCCCCTCCTGGAAGCAGTCGAGTGTATTGTTCCATTATCGCGGCGACTCTTCTCCAGCAGGAAGCTCTGCTGTCTCCATCGCATGCAGTCGCCGCGTATGCGGAGTCCGAGCATGCACGTTCGTTTCCCCTCCCTCGATACTCACGGTACTGTACCTCCTTTCCCCCATCGGCATGGATGTGAGGGGTGACGAATGTTCCCCTTCATGAGGGGTCCCCTTCCCCCCCTTCATTTTCTGCCCCCCCTTCTGTTTTTGCTTTCCCCGTCCCCCCTTGCGATACGAGCAGCATACCATGTCATCCTCGCAGCCTCGGGCACACGCAGCGAGGCACTTCTGTACTTTGTGTCCTGTGCCCCCTTCGCCTGCTTCGGCACAACAGCTTCCGTTTAACAGATGGATTTCTGGTTGGACGGCTATAGAGTGAATCCCGTGCTCATGACAGACTGCCTTCATTTGTTGGATGCAATCTGCAACACTCGAAGGTGTTGCATCAGCCTGAAGAAGAGACACGTGAACAGAACCCACAAAGTTGCCAGGCTCCAGCGTCCACAGGTGAAGCTCGTGGATTCCTAGAATCCCTCGGTGACATTTTCTGAGCCCTTCACTCAGCGATAGTGAATTTACTTCTCTAGGAGTCGCCTGCATCAAGATGCGCACACACTCGTGCACAAGGGGCACTGCAGAGAAATTGATGATGGTCAAAATGATCAAAGTCAGAACGGGGTCACTATAAAACCTCCACGATCCCTCTGCGAAGAGGATCAACAACGCCACGATCACCACCGCAATAGAGCCCAGAAGATCCCCCATGATGTGCAAGTATGCAGCCTGCACGTTCAGGTTACCGTGACTGTGCCCATGGGAAGACCCACTTCCCCCATGACTGTGGCCATGGTCATGGGTGTGACCGTGGTCATGACTGTGGCCGTGGTCATGACTGTGGCCATGGTTATGACTATGGCCGTGGTCGTGGCTGTGGCTGTGGCAGTGGTCGTGTCTTTTCTCATGCGCATCCTGACTGTAAGAGTGGCCATGGCTGTGCCCATGGTCTGTATGAGAGTTGCAGTTGGCGGCCTTCAGCTGAGGGCTGACGACCGTGACGTGAGGAGAGTGAGAGTCATCGGCATTATGACCGTGACTGTGGCTGTGTTCATGCCTGTGACCATCGTTACTGCCTTCGCAACTGCCACCTCCGTTGCTGTGCCCATGGTCATGAGTATGACTGTGAGAGTGGGGCTTCGTGTGGGTGTATGTGGTGTGGGAGTGTTGAGAGGAAGACGAGGGATTTCGATGAAGTGGGAGGGTCACGGAGCTTTGCTCGGTCTCATCTCTTTCTGCAGGAATGCAGATTGCATCGGGGGATCCCCCATCTCCGTCTCTTTCATGGTGAAAGCTTTCTGTGACTGTTTCTGCGTCACTATCCTTGTCATCGATTGACAAATCTCCAAACTCCTTCGCACACTGGACAAGATCAGAGGCCCGCTGGGTGTAGTCATGGGGGAGAGCAAAGAACCTCTGTGACCGAGAGCATGTTCTTACGTACTTTCCTCCGCGTTTTGATCGCTTCGGTCCCTTCTTGTGGGCTTTTTCCTCCAATGCCCCCCCGTGACTGTGGGGACACTCCTGACCGAAATGGGAGTGGCCATGCTCCCCCAACATCATGATTCCCGCCAAATTCACTAGAAGACCGAGAAACCCGACACATAGTACCTGCACACCCACGCACACACACACATTTTGTCTCACAGCACGCCCAGCAACAGCTTGACAGAGGAAAGGCGCTCCCACTCACCTGCCATGCATGACACTCCAACTCTGCCAACTCCTCGGGGTGGAAGAACTTTTGGATCACATCGAGGAGCATCATGGCGGTCATGCTGATGAGGAACACCCCGTTGATGAGACCAACAACAGCCTGCAGAGGATCAGGAGATCGAGATGGAATATGAAGGAATCTTTTCAGACATGGCGTCCGATTGACAATGAAGAGGGCACAACTTAATTATGCACAATATTCATGGCACACAATTAAGAACATTCATGAATCGCTTGACTGACCTGGCTACGTCTCCAGCCAAAGCTGAACCTTTCGTTTTCATCTCTTTCGGCCATGTTCATGCCGTAGAGGGTCATCCCAACGCCACACATGTCCGAAACCATGTGCACCGCATCAGAGAGAAGCGCGGAAGACTTGGAGAGAATTCCGTAGACGAATTCGGCAAGACAGAAGATTGCCAGCAGCCCGAGAAACACCACCAACCGGGTGTAGACGGACCACTTCAACCTGCAACAGCTCGCCATGTTTGTCGCCTCTTACCGGACGCGGATCACTCTCTTGAGATCTGCACAGCTTTTATTGCCTTGCTGAGATTTGTTTGCAGACTTTCCACCCCAACTGATCCAAGTTTCATCCAACTAACAGTGGAAAAATTGAACAAACGTACTCGTGAGACTGACGTGAGTTGAATTAATGAATGCATGCATTTCGTCTTTGCAGATCGAGACAAGATTATTCGGGTCTGGCCAAAGTTGGCGGCGCGCGCGGGCCGCGCGAGCTCCGTGGCGCCGCCATCCGGGCCAGCATGCATCCGCGCGATTCCGCGCGCCACATAGGATCACATAGGAGAACAGATGTCGGAGAACCTACAGGCACGTTCACTATCGTTCACTTGCAAAGATAAACGGGCGTTACTGCTGCGAACCGTTCTTGCTCTTCAGCACACGGCCTATTGGGGTTGAAAAATACGCGCCAGGAAAAAACACGAATTTGGACGACTCAGAGAGTGGGTTTGTTGGGGAGTTGCCTTCGTGCCTCAATTCTTCGTGCAACAGATCGACTGTGGATTCTCCATCGCGTGAGGAGACGGCGGTCGCTTAGGAAGAGGAAATTCGAGGGTCGCAGAAATTGTAGTGCACTGCTTTCGTTCTCTTTTGGTAAGGTGGCTGACGACACTAGTATCAGTAAGTGTGGCAGCGCCAGAAGAGAACCATGGCATTGACTGATTTGAGTGAGCGCTTTGAACGAGCGCTCGACCTTCGCGGCTCCAATCCAATGAGAGCGGAGGCCGAACTGCGAGGGATCCTGAACTCTGACTCCACTGACGACACGGGAGAAGATGTAAAGGTCCAGGAGCAGAGCATCTATGCGTTGGGACAGCTGTTTGTTCAGGAAGGGTGAGTGGGTGTCTGTCCCTCGCGGATCGTTTTCTGCTTCCGAGCCTCTTGCTCACTTCTTTATTCTTCCCTCCTGCAGAAATACGCAGGGACTGAAAAACCTGATGACCGAAATCCGACCGTTTTTCACAAAGCTTCCCAAGGCACGAACAGCCAAAATTGGTCAGTCATGTTGTCTAAGAAAGAAAGTGCGTCCTGGGAAGGGGCGTGTTAGGTAAAGCAATCGAGAAGATGTGCTTTGGGCGAAGGGATAAACCCATCAATAGACGGATCTTTTCCCTGCTCCCACCTCCACAGTGTTCCGTCCAGCGCTTCTCGCCCCCCTGCACTTCTGGAGGCACTCGCACCTGGAGCCGTCAGACAACCATGCCTCCTTCACAGAAGAAAAGAATTAGTCTGCGTCCGCGCATTCATTGGCCTTCTTGCTAGTGCACGCTCTGTATTCTCTCGCACCACCCTTTTATTTTCTTCCTTCTCTTCCCCTGATTTCCTTCAATGCAGTGCGCTCGATCATCGACATGGCCGAGAAGATTCCCGACTCTGTCGGACTCCAGATGGAACTCTGCAAGGACTGCATCGAGTGGTGTAAACAGGAGAAGAGAACCTTCCTTCGACTCCGAGTCGAAACGAAACTGGCAGCGCTGCTTTTGCAGGTGGGCCCGCGGAGGGAAGGGGTGGCAGGGAGAGACAAGCGGAGAGAGGGAAAGAGATGTGAACGACTCAAGCGTCCCCCGAGGGGAGTGGAGGAATAGAACGCAACTGAGTGACGATTTGACTTTGGCAGAATCTCTCACTTTTTCGTTGGTCTTTCTGTCCGCACGTGCGTGCTCGTGCGTGTCGTCGTACGTATGTGCGTGTGTGCGTTGTTGCAGGACAAAAAGTTTCAACAGGCGCTTTCGCTTTTGTCGGAGCTCCAGAGGGAGGTGAAGAAATTGGACGACAAACTCCTTCTTGTCGAGATTCATCTCGTTGAAGCGAAAACAAATTTTGCTTTGCAGAACATTCCCAAAGCGAAGGTCGGGATATATTCGTGCTTTCCCTCTGTTTTCCCTCTCCTGCTTCCTTCTCTCTGTTGCGTTTCCAGTGCCGTTTCATTCGCTTTCTTTTTTCTTCTGCCTTCCTCTTGGTGCGTCGGTTTGGCAATGCAAGGATGAACCGATTTGCGAAGTGCATGCAGTGCGTAAATGTCAGCAACAATCATGCATACATGCGATGGTTCGAACCATCGAATCCAAAAGAGGTATCCAGTTGGCAAGAAAATGATGAAACCGGCTCACTTTGTGAGGTTTGCTTTCTGGTCTGGCGGTTTGACAGAAGCGCCCCTCCAAAGAAAAAATAGATGTTACAAGAAAAGGGTGCGCACACACAGAGTGGGAAAGTTGACGCATGCATGAGAGGATCGTTTGACGGGACACATGGGGCTCGAGGAAGCTGTTGATCTTCCTCTCCCCATTCTTCTTTTGTCCGTCCAGGCGGCCCTGACGGCAGCACGCACGAACGCGAACTCCATCCACTGCCCGCCGCTCCTCCAAGCAGAGATCGACATGCTCAACGGAGCTCTGAACGCTCAGGTCAGTCAGAACTTAGAGCAAAGCAAAGTTGTGGTAAGAAACAAAGATATTGGTTGAGAAGGTGATCATCAGGCGAAATCGCCATTCTGCACGGCCTCTGAATGCATTCACTGTTTGTTCAAATTGTGAGGGAGGCTTGTATGGTCTGTCTGTCTGTCTGTCTGTGAGGCCCTCCATTCAGGCTATTGAAAGGAAAAGAGGGAGGGAGGAGGGAAGGAGGGAAGAAAATGAGTCAACGCGAGGAAGGGAAAATGAGCTGACATGCATGAAAAAGAGAAGTGAGGTGTGCTTATACACAAAGGCGCTCTGGTTGGAAGAAAACAGGCAAGCCAAGTCTCTGCCCTCACACGTATACACATACAGAACTTGAGGGATGCTGGAATGGAGGGGTGGAGGGATTGACGGGGGTAGCGTTCGACTGGGGTCGAGGCAGCAATGCGGCTCGTGGCTCTCAAAGGGGCAACTCTTGCCGTCATGATTTGTCTACCTGCTTGATATCTTTTGTGAACGTTGCCTGTCTCCCTGCCTGTCTGACCGCATGCATACAGGAGCGAGACTACAAGACTGCTTTCTCGTACTTTTACGAGGCCTTTGAGGCTCTGAATCTCCACGCACACGACCCGAAGGAGCACCTCGTGGCAGGCGCAGGGGCTGCAACGGGAGTGGAGCTGGACGGTACGCCTACAGGAGGGGCGAGGGCAACGGCGGCGAAGAAGAGCGAGAGGGAGCAGGGGAGCGAGAAGGCACTCAGCGCTTTCAAGTACATGCTCCTTGCCAAAATCATGTGCGGACAGGTGAGACAGACCGGAAGGAAGGGGGGAGTCAAAAAGGGTGCGAGCTGACAACGCATGGAGAGGTTCGCTTCAAAAGAGAGAAAGAATTCCGGGTTGAGCAATGAAGACAGAAAGACAGGCAGACCGACCAATAGACAGAAAGGAAGAAAAAAAAGAGAAAAGGTAGGGAAGAAGCGAAGAAAAACCCATCATTCAGTCGGTCCTGCAGAAGAGAAATTTCGATTCAAACGTTCGCTTCCGAACTTTGTCCCCCTCAGCTCGCGGTGTTCGCATTGTTTTTCTTCCCCTCCCCCCTCGTGCTCATTCGTCGTTGCTGCCCCTGCGTATGCGCAGTCAGATGAAGTCCCTTCACTAACGAGCGGGAAACAAGGTCTGTCTGTCACTTCTCTGCGTGTTCATTTCTAAGCAAACCCTGTCTTTCTAGCCGAACCTGAAAAACTGGCTTTTTTCTTACGTTCAGAACGGGTTGTGCTCTTCAGTTTCCTTTCTTCCATCTCTTTCCGCTCCTTCCGTTTCTGCTTTGATTGATTTGCACTCCTTTCCGCATCAGTCCTTGTCCTCTCATTTGGTTTCGTCGAGTCGTTGAATTTTCTTCCCATGGAATGCATCGTCCGTCCATGCGCATCGTGACTTTCTTTACTCAGACAGACGTCCCTCTCTCTGTGCTCTTGACCCAGTCTCTCTCTCTCTCTCTCTCTCTCTCTCTCTCTTCGGGTGTTTCCATGGGTGTCTTTCTGTTTCTATTTTGTGTGTTCATTCATGTGTTTGCCTTCATGGATTCAGGTATCAAATTCCAGGGCCCTGACGTTGAAGCCTTGAAGGCGATTGCGAAGTGCTGCAAGCAGGTGAGGATGGAGGGAGGGAGACGCCCGAGAGGGAGGGAGGATTGCGACAGAGCGATGCAGAAGCACAAGAATTCGACGATTTGAAACAGCGCTCCTTTTCTTTTTCTCTCTCTCGCCCGTTCCTCCCCTCTCTGCAAGCGCCGTGTCCATGGAACTGCCGCCTCTCTATCTTTGTGTGTGAGCACCCCTTTTTCTTGCTTGTGTGTGACAGAGAGAAAGATACTCAATCAAAAACTGTTCCGATGACATCACCAAAGCAAAACGTCCCTGTCCCCCGGCCTGCCTGACTGCCTGCCTGCTTACGTACCCCCGTCCATATGCAGCGCTCTCTGAAACAGTTCGAGGCGACGTTGCAACAGTACAAGACAGGTGCGCCCGCCCTTTTGCCCTCTTATACCCTCCCTCCCTCATCCATCTCTGAAGGAAGGAAGTTCTGAGTGAGTGAGTGAGTGAGTGAGTGAGTGAGAATTTTTCTTTCATCTTTGATGGCTCTCTCCGTGGCGCTTGTGCTTCTGTCTGCGGTGATGTTTCCTCTCGTTCTGTCGAAGGTTCGTCAAGAACAGAAAAGGAAGTTGCGAAATCTGGAGAGAAAAACAAAGCAGCAAAACTGCCGTCGCAGCGTATCGGTCTATCCTCCGGATGAGCGCTTTTTTCAGAAGCGATTGATTTACTCAAATTATCATGCATCATTGCAATCACCCTTCCGCGTCTCCCTCCCTCCGTCCACCGAGGCCGCCTTACCTCCACCTGTTGTCTGCTTCAGCATTTATTTAAAGGCTCGATCGAGCCTTTTTTGTACCTTCGTGGATCTCCCAGGGACTTCCTTCTTTCTCTGTACATGTGCGCGTACACATGACCTTCCATTTGCTGTTTCTATTTAAGTTGTCCATCATTCACATGAGAGAGCAGAGCTTCTGGACGACGGAGTGATCAAACACCACACGGAAAAGCTCTACGACGACTTGCTTGAGCAGAACATCGTGCGGATCCTGGAGCCTTACTCGCGGGTCGAGATCCAGCAGGTTGCTAAGATGATGGATCTCCCTCTCGACAAGACACTGGCAAAATTGGGAGAGATGATCCTGGACAAGAAAATCAATGGGACTCTCGACCAAGTCAGTCTGCAGAGAAAAAAGGGAGGGAGAGAAGAAAGCCATGGTTGAAGAAGAATGTCGGTTTTGGGTCTTTCTGCGAGAGAACGGATGGCGTGATACGTGATTCGTCTGTTTGTGCGCCTTTCCCTCCAATGTCCAGCTTGGGGATTGAGGGCGACAGGCTGACATTCGGTTTGTTCTTCATTTTCTTATTATGATTGTGTTTCTTTTCTTTCTGGATTCGTTATCCGAGGATCCAATTTCTTTGGGTTAAAGAATTGATGCATACACAGGTGAGCGTTCAGACATATAAGAGGATGACTGTGAGAGTGCATTCATGCATTCACGCCTTCATGCAGGGTATCGGCGTCCTGATTCTCTACGACGACACGATCGTCAGGGACACATACGGAGACGCCGTGGCGACAATCCAGAACATGGCAACGGTCGGTAGGAGCGGGGGGAGGGGGGGGGAGAATGCCATTGTTTTTGCCTTGTTTAAACAAGTTTTCTGTTGTTTTGTTTCCTCTCTCTGGGTCCTTAAGGTCTCTTGAGACCCCTCCCTCGCGCTGTTGCCTTTTCGCTTTACCTCTCTTTCTGTCGTTGCAGGTTGTGGACTCTCTGTACGAGAAGGCCACGAAGCTTGCTTGATCAGGAAAGAGACAGATGAAGCGGCCTGGGAAGGGAATTCAGGCAGGCAGCAGGGTCAATCTTGTTTGGGGGGAGGGAGGAGAGAGAGGGTCGGCCTGTGATCATGAGAGACGAAAGGGCGCTGGCAGCATCTGAGGGAGGGCCCGTATGGATCGATCTGGAAGTTAGCAGGGGGTCCGGAAAGGGAGGGAGAGGGAGAAAGAATAATGAAGCGATAAAACTGCAGGCCATTGCACGCCCTCCCTCATGCCATGTGCCATTCCGTTGGCTCTCACGACGATTAAACCGTCTCATCTCGCTTTCCGTATTTCTTTCGCTGTGTCGAATGACAGGGTTTGACTTGAACAAACACTTTAAAAACGCATAATTCGTTGTCCATTACTATTGATAGATGATGAAACTAGTGATAAAAACAGCAGTTTTGTAAACTAACTAGTACTAGGAAATTAAAAGATAAATTCAATGCTAGATTTAAAATTTAGTATTTAAAACATTGGCTTAATTTGAATTAATTTAACTAGCATTGGTATAAAGATAGCTAACATTTCAATCAATTGCCCATCAATCAATGATTCAATGTATTTCAACATTTTAGTTAACGTCAAACTTAACGAATTAGAATTTAAGCTCTCATTATACTTTTTGATTGATTAACGTCTAGACCTACGTCTACCTACATCTAGACTGGCGTGCTAGGACGACGGACGTAGCTGATGTAATAGTATGGTAATACTAGACGTGAGTCGGACCGTCATATGATATTGTCTCAGAAAAGGTCGAAGAGTTTAAGGTCTTAACACCTAGGCCTGAGAGGCTAGCTGAGAAGGTAGTATAAAACGTTCCATCTGTATGTAGGTGTCTCACTAGGTGTCTGAGCGACATCTCAACAGTGCAAGTCGAGGCCCGGCACTGGATCGTGGCGGGGGATTCGTGGGACAACCTGGAACATTAATCCTATCTTAATTATCCTATTATGTCCTAGATCGTGCCTTAGCTACTGCATACTTGAAATCATGTTTTCGCTAGTAGTATAGTATCTATCATCATCCTATGTAGTATTTATTAAACTAGCTCGCCGTATATTTTTTTTAGTGTCGACCTCTAGGTCGACCTATGATAGGAATGGTTGATAAACAAGAATATTATATTTCACAAAATCTTTTTTTAGCTATAGACGTATCAGTTTTTAATTGTCATTCAATTAATGTTATTCCTCTGTGTTTTTGGCTCTTTTTGGCTTCCCCCGCCTGCCTCCGACATCACATTCCGGGCAGCCTCGTCGCTGCAAAATAATTAAAGATAAAGCAACAAGGTTGAACAAAGCAAAGCGAATTTAAGGACACGGAAAAACTGGGAACAAACAAGTTGAGATACTGAGAAGATTGAGTAGAAACGCTCAGCATCTTGCACTTGAAGGACACGCGCCTTCTCTCCTTCACGGTCTCTCCCTCCCTTCCACCGCAGCTCCGACTCCGCCCCTTTTTCTCTCGCTCGTTAGCTCACACGCTGTCCTACGCACTCATGCATACACCCATGAAGGTACACACGCAAACACACGAGTACATATTAATATACACATACGCGCAGGCAACCATCCCCCAAGCCACCCGCCCACACACACACACACACACACACACACACGCACGGACTGACGCACGCACGCAGTTGCTGAGGTGGAATCCGGGCAAAGGGAGCAAGCTGTTTTGACACTTCACGGGGAACCGTGCATAGGACTATGTGTGGGCATGAGAGAGAGACCTTTGATGGCCTTCGATCTGTGGAAACGGGGCGACAGACAGACAGACAGACAGACAGACCTTCCCGAGGAGATCATCCGGGGTGATCCAGAAAGGACCGTGGCGTCTGCACACGACCTCCACCTCCTCGAAGGGACCCCTGTACTGGGCCTCCCCGAAATCCAAACCGCGACCCCTGTGCACTCTCCGGGCATCTTCTAGGAACGCACGGGTCGCTACAGAGAGGGCCTCGGCCGCCTGTCTGTTCATGTAAGGCAGCCCCGTCTCCTTGTCAATCGGCCTTCTGGGGGCAGTTGTTGCCGTCAATTGGGCGGAGAGGGTTTCGAGGCTGTCAACGGAGAGATCAGGCAGATGCGCGAGATGCGTCTCCTTCCTAGCACTGGCTTTTTCTTCCCCCTGTTGCGTCGGTTGATCAGTAGGGTATCCTTCTGAAATGTTTTTCTCCTCTTTTTCTGAGATAACTCCGGTGGCAGCTGCCTCTTTCTGCTCTTCTTCGTCAACCTCGTCAACGGAGCTGTCACTCTGCAGTTGCCGCCTTTCCAAGTCCTCTTCAGATGGAATCAGAGGCTGCTTCTCTTTTGTTTCCAGAAGGGGCGCGTTCGGGTTGCGGGGATGGGGTCCTATCTGAATCTGCTGCAGAACCGCGAGGTTCTTCAGAGACGCCCGGGGGGTCTCCTCGCATCGTGGACATCCTCTTCCCTTCTGTACACACACACACACACACATGAACGAGGGAGAGAGACAGAGGGGAGGGGGGAGGGAGGGAAGGACAGCGAGACTTTTTGAGTGCGGGCATCAGGTAGCAAGGCTTTGAATGAGTTGATCAGCGAGCTTGCTCTCATTCATGACGTATGAATACTGTCAAACCATGTAGGCTCTCCGTACCCCCCACTTCTCCTCAATATCTTATTTCGCGTGCTCGCAATCCATCCCCTTCTCTCTGCTGTTTGTCTCGGCGTTACCCTGGGCTAGATCCAAAAAAGAAAGAAAAGCGTCGCTTTGCCAACCCGGTAGAGCATCACGCGAACGGGTGACATGACTGGAGTCTTTGAGGAGGCAAGGCAGCTTTCCGGGGTTGATTGATGCGTGTGAGAGTGTGAGTCCTCGCGCTTGGCGACCTACATGGATGTGCGTTTGGGCCTTTAGTGTGAAGGGACCGTGGATGGGGCACCTGACTGTGATGTCCTTGTGATCTTCTGCAGGCAGGCAGGCAGGCAGGCAGGTTTTAGTTTTTTTTTTCACGGTTTGTGAGACCTCTGTATTTTTCCGAGGGCAGGAAGTCAGCAGCCACTTGTAAAGTACATCCCTCACACAAGAGAGAAAAGCGGAAATTTCGTTCTGCCATCTGAGGGCTTCATGGAACAGAATCGGGCACTATGTCAAACGACGCACCTCTGTAGCTTGTGTCTGCGTAGTCGTATCTGTTTCCTGCATGCACGAAGGTCATGGATCAAAACAGCAGATTGCTTTGTAAAGCAGCAGTAGGCATCATGAAAGAACTCTGTAGAGGCATTCACCCACACAGCATCAGATTTGAGAGATCGATAGGCACTTACCGTGTACCGCCAAGCAGTCCTTCAGGAATGCGCGCCTGCAGGGGAAAAGGGGAAGAGAAGCAAGCAGCTGAAAAGAACGCGGGGGGGCGGGCGTTCCGGACATTTCACCGACGGAGAAGATTGTTGTCATTAATTGTCATTCCTGGCCCATCTTCTGTGTGCGCCATACCGTTTCACTCCCGGATTTTTGCGTGCGCGTCCGCGGAGACGGAAAGTATTGAATTGCATCAGGTGTTGTCGTTGCCGTTCCTTTCTGTTCAAGTCCGTCGAATCAAACGATGCCCAACGACGTCCGACAAGGGACCACACATTACTTGACTGCCTGCACGTCCCTTGGGAGAAGCGCAGTGTCCAGTGGCACTGCGACACAATGAACATGGAGGAGGACAGACCAGCCGATGGGGAAGAGAAGGGAGACGGGATCGAGCGAGCGTATTCACGGACGTCTCGTCTTCACAACACATGCGCACCACATAATCCGTCTGAAGCCTTCTAGAATAGGGTGGCTGCTCATAGATGGACTGCTGGACAAGCACCATGCAGGGAGCTAGATCAGCCAGACCGAAAGGTGAGTCTTAGGTGAACTGCAACGGACAGCGAGATCGTCTCGATTGTGCATGTTAGCGGCACCGTACGTAGCGTGCATGTAGCGGCCGTCTATATACGTACCGAAGATGTACGAAGCTGCATGTTGACCCGGTCGGGGCCTAAATGATAAAAATTGTCAAATTAAGGCTGCATGCATGCACGCCCCACTCATGAATCCTGCATGCGCATGGCTGAGAAACGCATGTACAGCCCGACCGGGTTCAGCCGCAGTGCTCACCGGCCCTCCGACCCTCGATCGCGCTGAAAATTGTAAGTGATGCATATTCATATATTAATTAATAAACTTTGAACTCTATATATATATATATATATATATATATATAATGGAATGCATGCATGCGCAGTGACGACATGCACTTCACTTCCTTCTGCAGATATAGTGCGAGTCAACGCCATACATCATGTCAGGCTGTCTGCGAGCCTCAGTGCAGGTCCATGTTGAAACCGGGAAGAACTGTCAAGAAGGATGGATGGAGCAAAGCGGCATGCAGCGGGACAATCAACTGAAAGAGGAGACAGGCTGCACAAATCAGATTTTTGGGAGCGCCTGCTCCCGATTTCAGCCTACAGCCCAGCAAGGGGACATCCCAGTGACTATGAGCCATTCGAAAAGCAATTCATATGGCGGCACGTGACTTTGACCAGGAGGATTTCTTTTGTTCGATATGTCCCACTCCTATTTCTGTTGGGCGTTAACGCTTTGGTGGTGATCGGTTTTCTGGACCAAGTGCAATGGATTGTCGACAATATTTCGACATATCCCAGCAGCATCTTTGCGACTGTTCTCATCATAGCGTGGCTTCTGGCTCTATCGGGTCCCGTCGGCTTCCTGATGGGCTTTGCAGCACCAACCACCCCATTTTACATGTGGTGGCAAAGAGAAATCTTGCGATCTGGACAGATGGTCGTGTGCATTGCATTGCGTTCATGGTGCCGCTCTTCCTTCCCGAAGTGAACCCCATTGTTTTGTGGGCCCAGAACAGTCCATGGGAGCGATCGCTGGCTACGTCGCATGCATACATAGACCTCCTAGCTTTTCTTGCTCGGACTTTCGCCCGTATCATGTTCACTTCTTTGCTGAAAATCGGTGGGTCTCTGGACTTTTTTTTTCCTTTGTGGGACCGGGGCTGCAGAATCGTTTATCTGTCTTCTCCTTATTTTTCAGTTTTTTGTTGACAGCCTTGGACCCTTTTTTTCTTTCTCCCACCTATCTGCTGGTTCATTTGGTTGTGGCTTCCCTGCCATCAAGGCGTTCACTCGATCGTTACTTCATTCTGCTGGAGCCTTGTTTTTCGCATTTCCGCTTCAGGGTGAGGTTTTCATGAGATGATCACAAGTGTGTCTGCATCTCTGCTCATGCAAATTATTAAGTTATGGTTGAAAGGCTTGGTTGCTTATCATCATGATTGATGGGCAGCAAACTCCTGTGCACGAATACCTCACGAATCCTCAACTGCATTCTGAATTATTAGACTCTCTTCTTTCTTTTTTCAAAGCATTTTTTTACGTGCACCTACCTGTCTCCATGCAAACCACACTCGCTCTAGGCGCTCTTTTGTTGTTGGGCAGATACCAAGACGAGTACCGTCAGCAGATGGGGGCAATCATCTTCGGGGTGACGTTCCTCTTCCGAACCATCCCCCTGCTGATCTTCCTGGAGAATGACAAGCTGACCAAGTGCCAGAGAAGACACATAGAGTGGCCCCTGACGATGTCTGGTGAGCTGCGGGGTGCTGTTGGTTGAAAATATGCATGTATGTATTTGTATATACACATACATATGTGTGTGTGTGTGTGTGTGTGTGTATGTGTGTGTATGTGTGTGTATGTGTGTGTATGTGTGTGCTTGTGTGTCCCCGTGTATTTGCGTGTATTGCTTTGTGTTGTCTGCGCATACATCTCTATCCGGGTGCGTGTGCGTGAACACGCCTGTGTGTGCAACTTTGTATTTGCTTGCGTCGAAGAGTGGCATGTGAGCCTGTCTGTGTGCTTGTGCATGTGTCTTTGTGTGTATGTGTATGTGTGTGTGTGTGTGTGTGTGTGTGTGTGTGTTTGTGTGTGTGTGTGTTGTGTGTGTGTGTGTGTGTGTGTGTGTGTGCATGTGTCTTTGTGTGTGTTTGTGTCTGTGTGCATGGTACCGAACGTTTATCTGAGAGTGAGTCGTTGAAGGGAGAGATGGAGGAAAGATGCAGTCCAAGGGGTCATTGCGGTTCACAATATGATTTAAAAAGCGGGCTAGATTCGGTCTTGCGCTGCTGTGACAGCGCCTTGCGTGTGTGACTGACAGTAAAAAGGAGCGAGCCAAATAAAAAGTACATTCAGCAAACAAACCCTCCTTAATACCGTGAGGGAGAGACCGCAATTCCATGCGCGGAATCCTCTCTGTCGGACTCACTGCCCATTCATCAAAATCTGATACTCTCATGACTGCTCAGTCCAAGAAGAAAAAAAAGGATGCATAAATAGATTAATTAATTGATCGATGCATGCAGAGCCGATGGTCCTGGCCCTGCAGCTTGTCGCCTTTCCTTGGCGGTCGTCGCCTCTGTTCGACACTATCCTGGCAGTGGCCTCTGGAGCCTCTGGAAGCGTGCGTCAGTGAGTGAGTGAGTGGGTCGATTTATTCTTTTGTTGGACAATCAGGCTGTCTGTCTGTCTGTCTGTCTGTTTGTCTCTCTGCCAGTGGGTAAAAGGAAGGAAGCAAAAGAAAGAGACATACAGTTGGTCCGTCTGTGAGTCAGCAACTTAGCCAGTCGGCAAATGTTTCAGAGAGTAAGTCAGAGCATTCGATTCTTGCAATTGTCTAGTCGCCTTCGTATTTTTCTTCAGTGCTTCTTGCCTGCTCGATTGATTGCCTCACTGACTGACTGAGTGCATGCAGGTGACGATGCTTCTGAGGGCTGTGGAGTTTGGGAACGTGATCGACAAGGACGATCTCTCGGATCGGGCAAGGAGGCTCTTCATGGTCGGTCTTCGGAATGAATGTCTCTTTCTCTTATTCTCTCTCTCTCTCTCTCTCTCTCTCTCTCTGTGTGTGTGTGTGTGTGTGTGTGTGTGTGTGTCTGTAAGTGAGAGAGTGAGTGACTTAATGTGCACGTGTGTGTGTATCTTTGGTTGTCCAGTCCGTCTGCATCTGCATCCACACCTGTCTGCGTGTCTGTTTGTTATTCTGCCTATATCTGCCTGTCTGCCCACTTGTCTGCCCTTGCGACCGGACAGCGTCGACGATGCCTCTCCTTCCTTTCATCAATCCTTCCCTGTTTTCCACCTCTGGATCTGTCTGAAACCGTCAATATCATGCAGGTTTTAGTCGACTTGTGTACCCATCTGCTTAATTCCGTCTGCGTGCTTGTGTCTGTCTGTCTGTCTGTCTGTCTGTCTGCATGTCTGTCTGTCTGCATGTCTGGCTGGCTTTGAATGTCCTTCTGCAGAGCTGTCTTGCCTCTTGTTGTCGCTACTGCTGCTGTCGGTCTGCAACCTTGTTCGACACCGACACGGGAGTCAGGAGGAGCAGGGCCCGTGCCTTCAGCTTTAAGGGTCTTATGAATGACGTGAGGACGAGACCGGACAGGAGGCGCCTGTCGTCTCTTGGGCGCGCCACACAGATGTTCAGTGGTCTGACAGGTAAAAGAGCAAGTAGTAACGCGATCGGCATTTCGGGAAATAGAGGAAGCATACAATCGGAAAAAGCAGAAGAGGTTGGAGTGTGCGAAGAGGGAGTGGTTCCTTTCTGTGAAGACGATGCGCGATCACATCAGGGACCGCGCGAGGGGCGCAGAGGCGTATCAGTCAGAGTGGAAGATCCGGCGGGATCGATGCCGGATCGAGCTGGAGACTCTAGATGGAAAACGAGAGATGTTTCCAAGAAAGTCGAATCTAGGGAGTCAGAAAGTGCGGCTCGTTTGATGGAAATTAAGAAAATGGAAGAGAGGGCTGCGGAAAGTGACCCTGGGCTCAGCGGTGACAGTGGGGGGAATCCTGGGAGAAACTATAAAGACGTTCGGTCTTCTCCGGGCGTCTCGACTGTCGGAGGGCTTTTGGGAAGAGTCAAGGGAGATGTGTGGTCGGTGCAAGATAATGAAGAGATGATCTAGACCTGACTGTATGAGGCCCGGGAAAAATGAGAGGCAGAGAGAGAGGTGGAGGGGGGCAGAGGCGAAAAGGGGGCATCTGAGATTGCCACGATTGTTCGGAATTTGCTTTCAAGCATCTTCTTTTAAAGCGTCATTTCTGATATTTTTCGGATGCAACCAACAAAAAAGACGCATCAAACTCTTTTGAGTCATTCAGACCTTTTGTCTTTCCGTAGAATGAGACAACGAAGGGAAGCAAAGACTGCCGGATAGGAGAAACCAGCTTTCAAATCAGCAGCCCATAAAAGAAGAGGATGCACAAGGGTAAAGCCTGGTTTCAACAAAGCATCATAGATGCCAAGCCGCATCCTCCATACATTCTTCTCCATCCATCCATCCATCCATCCATCCATTCATCCATCTCGGAACATACCGATGGATCAGGAAAACTAAAGACAGGCGAGAGAAGGGTACCCAGGGAGGATACTGAGAGCCGATTCTTGCAAGCTTCTTTTTCCGAATCAACTCTGAACCACGATGTACAGCAAGACCGAAAGAAGCAAAAAAGTGACGGACGAACTTTGGACTGACTGTGACCGACACAGTAGCCGAGTTGGACTGCCCCTCTTTTGAGTTAGATCGGCCGGCCAGAGACTCGACTTTAGATGTGTTAGTGCTAAATTTCTTGAATTTTTTCCTAGCTGTGCTGCATACAATGCAAACTCCGAGTCTGTCCCAGAAACGGTTGGATTGAGGTTCTCTAAGTTGAACTTGAACCAAAGCGGTTAAGATTTCTTTCAAATCTCTTAAAGCCTTTATGTGTATATTTGGTATAATTCAATGCATGATATAATCAGTTTAAACCTTGAAAACTTTACCTAGGCCCAACATTAAATTTAAGAAAGAAATATTTTAACACAGGTTTCTAAAACTAGTTTGATTAGTAAATAAAGCTAACATAGAAGCTGCTGATAGAGTTACTATGCTATACATGATCATCATCATCATCATACGCCATCGCCATCGGCCTATGAATAGGCGTCTAGCGTTCGGCGGCAACGCACAAGGCAGTTCGGTTCTTTACATTGTATAAAACACTGTATGTATGTTTGGCAGCTATTTTTTGACTCAAAGATTCAGGCCCGGGCTTTCAAAAACATACCGGAAGTTATACAATGAATCATGATGTTATATTTCTCAACTTCTTTTATTAAACTGGCTACGAAATTAAACTGATTTAGAGGCAAACTAGGAGGGGCATTAATTAATGAAAATTGTAATTTGCCGTGAAAGAGCAATTAGCAGAACTAGTAGCAGAATGGTGTTGCATAAGCAGAAGGCCCGTGGTTTAACGGTGTTTGACTTGGTGGTGAAAACTGTGAACAAGTCGGGCATTGACATTCCGTATGCTGTTGGATCATTTGCTTTGTTTGGGACGTTTTCATTTGATTTCACACGGTCTTCTAGAATGACTCGAATCAGTTTAGCGAGTGAGCCAGTTCAGAGTGAGATTGTCTTGAGTTTGTGTGTTCCATTTCGTCTCATTTTATCACTCTGAGCGGTTTCTTTTCTTTTACATTTCTTTCCGTTTTTGCTTAAAGTCTTTCTTGCTCTGTTGTGGGGATCTCTTTTTCTTTCTACAACTCCTCTGTGTTGTTGCTCCTTCTCGAGAAAAAATTGATGACCGAAGAAAGACGGATCGAAAGCGCTCGAATTTGTGATGAAGACGAATCAATGCTTTGATCTACAAGAGGAGAAAGAGCATTTCAAGCGATCGAAGTGAGGGAGAGCATCGATCCACTCAGCAAGGGATGGATGGAAGCTTACGTGATGTTGAAAGGTCTCTGCCAGTGGGACTGCTCTCTACTGCTCTCTCTCTCTCTCTCCCTCCCCCCCTGTCTCTCTTTCCCTTCTTCTCTTTTTTTCTTTTTCGCTTTCTCTTTAATGAATCTGCGCAGGGNATAAAACACTGTATGTATGTTTGGCAGCTATTTTTTGACTCAAAGATTCAGGCCCGGGCTTTCAAAAACATACCGGAAGTTATACAATGAATCATGATGTTATATTTCTCAACTTCTTTTATTAAACTGGCTACGAAATTAAACTGATTTAGAGGCAAACTAGGAGGGGCATTAATTAATGAAAATTGTAATTTGCCGTGAAAGAGCAATTAGCAGAACTAGTAGCAGAATGGTGTTGCATAAGCAGAAGGCCCGTGGTTTAACGGTGTTTGACTTGGTGGTGAAAACTGTGAACAAGTCGGGCATTGACATTCCGTATGCTGTTGGATCATTTGCTTTGTTTGGGACGTTTTCATTTGATTTCACACGGTCTTCTAGAATGACTCGAATCAGTTTAGCGAGTGAGCCAGTTCAGAGTGAGATTGTCTTGAGTTTGTGTGTTCCATTTCGTCTCATTTTATCACTCTGAGCGGTTTCTTTTCTTTTACACTTTTACATTGTATAAAACACTGTATGTATGTTTGGCAGCTATTTTTTGACTCAAAGATTCAGGCCCGGGCTTTCAAAAACATACCGGAAGTTATACAATGAATCATGATGTTATATTTCTCAACTTCTTTTATTAAACTGGCTACGAAATTAAACTGATTTAGAGGCAAACTAGGAGGGGCATTAATTAATGAAAATTGTAATTTGCCGTGAAAGAGCAATTAGCAGAACTAGTAGCAGAATGGTGTTGCATAAGCAGAAGGCCCGTGGTTTAACGGTGTTTGACTTGGTGGTGAAAACTGTGAACAAGTCGGGCATTGACATTCCGTATGCTGTTGGATCATTTGCTTTGTTTGGGACGTTTTCATTTGATTTCACACGGTCTTCTAGAATGACTCGAATCAGTTTAGCGAGTGAGCCAGTTCAGAGTGAGATTGTCTTGAGTTTGTGTGTTCCATTTCGTCTCATTTTATCACTCTGAGCGGTTTCTTTTCTTTTACATTTCTTTCCGTTTTTGCTTAAAGTCTTTCTTGCTCTGTTGTGGGGATCTCTTTTTCTTTCTACAACTCCTCTGTGTTGTTGCTCCTTCTCGAGAAAAAATTGATGACCGAAGAAAGACGGATCGAAAGCGCTCGAATTTGTGATGAAGACGAATCAATGCTTTGATCTACAAGAGGAGAAAGAGCATTTCAAGCGATCGAAGTGAGGGAGAGCATCGATCCACTCAGCAAGGGATGGATGGAAGCTTACGTGATGTTGAAAGGTCTCTGCCAGTGGGACTGCTCTCTACTGCTCTCTCTCTCTCTCTCCCTCCCCCCCTGTCTCTCTTTCCCTTCTTCTCTTTTTTTCTTTTTCGCTTTCTCTTTAATGAATCTGCGCAGGGCCTAAGAAAGAGGACGCAGCAAAGAGCAACACGTGACGAAGTGACTCGACCCATGGGTGAATGAATCGATTCACCTTTCCCCCCTCCTGCAACGGTTTGTACCCCATCACTGTCAAACCACTGAGAACCAAATCAGCAAATGATTTAGTGCTCCCACTGTTGTTTGCAGATTTGCCACCAGTGACTCCTGTTGGAGGAAGGACCATTTGCCCATCAGGCCCTGACCCCCTCTTCCACCAACGGACAGGAGCCATCGCAAGATGGGCGAGCNTTTACATTGTATAAAACACTGTATGTATGTTTGGCAGCTATTTTTTGACTCAAAGATTCAGGCCCGGGCTTTCAAAAACATACCGGAAGTTATACAATGAATCATGATGTTATATTTCTCAACTTCTTTTATTAAACTGGCTACGAAATTAAACTGATTTAGAGGCAAACTAGGAGGGGCATTAATTAATGAAAATTGTAATTTGCCGTGAAAGAGCAATTAGCAGAACTAGTAGCAGAATGGTGTTGCATAAGCAGAAGGCCCGTGGTTTAACGGTGTTTGACTTGGTGGTGAAAACTGTGAACAAGTCGGGCATTGACATTCCGTATGCTGTTGGATCATTTGCTTTGTTTGGGACGTTTTCATTTGATTTCACACGGTCTTCTAGAATGACTCGAATCAGTTTAGCGAGTGAGCCAGTTCAGAGTGAGATTGTCTTGAGTTTGTGTGTTCCATTTCGTCTCATTTTATCACTCTGAGCGGTTTCTTTTCTTTTACACTTTTACATTGTATAAAACACTGTATGTATGTTTGGCAGCTATTTTTTGACTCAAAGATTCAGGCCCGGGCTTTCAAAAACATACCGGAAGTTATACAATGAATCATGATGTTATATTTCTCAACTTCTTTTATTAAACTGGCTACGAAATTAAACTGATTTAGAGGCAAACTAGGAGGGGCATTAATTAATGAAAATTGTAATTTGCCGTGAAAGAGCAATTAGCAGAACTAGTAGCAGAATGGTGTTGCATAAGCAGAAGGCCCGTGGTTTAACGGTGTTTGACTTGGTGGTGAAAACTGTGAACAAGTCGGGCATTGACATTCCGTATGCTGTTGGATCATTTGCTTTGTTTGGGACGTTTTCATTTGATTTCACACGGTCTTCTAGAATGACTCGAATCAGTTTAGCGAGTGAGCCAGTTCAGAGTGAGATTGTCTTGAGTTTGTGTGTTCCATTTCGTCTCATTTTATCACTCTGAGCGGTTTCTTTTCTTTTACATTTCTTTCCGTTTTTGCTTAAAGTCTTTCTTGCTCTGTTGTGGGGATCTCTTTTTCTTTCTACAACTCCTCTGTGTTGTTGCTCCTTCTCGAGAAAAAATTGATGACCGAAGAAAGACGGATCGAAAGCGCTCGAATTTGTGATGAAGACGAATCAATGCTTTGATCTACAAGAGGAGAAAGAGCATTTCAAGCGATCGAAGTGAGGGAGAGCATCGATCCACTCAGCAAGGGATGGATGGAAGCTTACGTGATGTTGAAAGGTCTCTGCCAGTGGGACTGCTCTCTACTGCTCTCTCTCTCTCTCTCCCTCCCCCCCTGTCTCTCTTTCCCTTCTTCTCTTTTTTTCTTTTTCGCTTTCTCTTTAATGAATCTGCGCAGGGCCTAAGAAAGAGGACGCAGCAAAGAGCAACACGTGACGAAGTGACTCGACCCATGGGTGAATGAATCGATTCACCTTTCCCCCCTCCTGCAACGGTTTGTACCCCATCACTGTCAAACCACTGAGAACCAAATCAGCAAATGATTTAGTGCTCCCACTGTTGTTTGCAGATTTGCCACCAGTGACTCCTGTTGGAGGAAGGACCATTTGCCCATCAGGCCCTGACCCCCTCTTCCACCAACGGACAGGAGCCATCGCAAGATGGGCGAGCCACTCAGGGAACGTCCAGTGACGAGACGGCCAGGCGGCAGGGGCAGGGTAAGCGGAGACCTTCACACCGTCCACAATTAGTGTGCCACTGGACGTCACAGGAGCATAAGATCCCACCAAGATCGCATCGCACTGTTCAGTGGAGCCTTCTGAAGAGACGCCGAAAACCCTCCGGTTCCCCTGAGAAGAAGAAGGGCACTCGTCGGGCTTCCCTGAGGAAGGGGAGGTTCCCCGAGGCACAATTGAGATTCTCGTCACACGGGCGGGGGACGAAATCCCTGCGTGTGTGCGCGTGAGGGAGCAAGGAACGCAGTGTGAAACAGAGTCAGAGATGCGTTCACTTTGGGGGTGTGCATCGATCTGCATGATGCCCTATCCCAGAAAAAATAGACCTACAAGAGATCTCAAGAAAACGGCAACCGACATATGCAGGAACTCTCTATGGTCCCACTTACTTAAACCTTCTGCTTCAATTGAACTCTCCACTTCCCCTCAATGTAAAAACACTGGTTCCCTTCCGTTTCATCCACCCTCCCGTCTATTTATGCTCGAGGCTGTCCTGCTTCAATCGGGTACGTTGGGTGTTTATGCCCGGAGAAGCTACCGACAGAGCAACTTGACAGTGTACAACACTACTAGTGACAGTGTGTTGTGATTGAAAAGGACGGAAAAAACAAAAACGAGGTAAATGAATTCTCCTGGCTGACCGACCGTCATGTTCCACGAGGATTTCATCGTCCTGTCTCACGTGAGCTGCGGGCCTGGCAACGAACCCCCACTGTCTCTCGGTCTCCGAGTTCTGTTTCCGCACGTGCACCATGTGAAGAGGGGAGATCGAGAGCGGCTTTGTGAGGTCGTGGGAGTGAAATATCTGGAGGTAGTCAGTGGCTGAGTCTTCTTCTCTGCAGAGAGACAGACAGACAGACAGACAGACAGACAGACAGACAGACAGGAAGAAAAAGAGAGGAAGAGAAGCAGAGGCACAGATGCCACAGCAGGTCAGACGGCAAATCATGCACAAGAAAGAAAGAGGGAAGGGACGGCAGGAGTGGGCGAGAGAGCCTACATTCATCCCGCGGGATCCTCAAGGAAGGAAACAGACCGCATACATGGACCCACAAGTCGAAGTCGGTGCGGACAATACTTTTGTAACACTCTCCACAAAGACTCTCCGGAAGGAAGACCGGAGCCTGCACTAGGATGGACTGCTTTCTTGTTACTCACACGAAAGCCATGACTATCCAGAGAAGCGCACATGCACGTACGCACCTGTGCATCCAGAAGTCGACAGAAACAAATTCGCGCTCCCCTCGTTCGTTCAAGGTAGCAACCAAATCACCTGTGAGCACACACACAGACAAACACACACACACACACACACACACACACACAAAACAGAAAGGGCTGATCGAAGTCAGAAGTAGAGTGCACGAGATAAAAAGAGGGCGCTCATCGAGTCTCAGTGACTCGCTGATCTACTTTCCTGTGTGCCCTTCCTTTTCTGTCTCCGCTCGAACTTTCTTTTGCCCCGAACACCTCTCCTCCGTCCGCCCCTTCATTTCTTTGTCTGTCTGCGTGCGTCTGTGTGTGTGTGGAAGGGGGGGAATGAGTGAGTGTGTGTGTGTGAGAGAGAGAAAGAGACATAGAGAAAGAGAGGGAGAGAAAGAGCAAGAAAGGGGGAGCAATAGAAAGAGACATAGAGAAAGAGAGGGAGAGAAAGAGCAAGAAAGGGGGAGCAATAGAAAGAGACATAGAGAAAGAGAGGGAGAGAAAGAGCAAGAAAGGGGGAGCAATAGAAAGAGACATAGAGAAAGAGAGGGAGAGAAAGAGCAAGAAAGGGGGAGCAATAGAAAGAGACATAGAGAAAGAGAGGGAGAGAAAGAGCAAGAAAGGGGGAGCAATAGAAAGAGACATAGAGAAAGAGAGGGAGAGAAAGAGCAAGAAAGGGGGAGCAATAGAAAGAGACATAGAGAAAGAGAGGGAGAGAAAGAGCAAGAAAGGGGGAGCAATAGAAAGAGACATAGAGAAAGAGAGGGAGAGAAAGAGCAAGAAAGGGGGAGCAATAGAAAGAGACATAGAGAAAGAGAGGGAGAGAAAGAGCAAGAAAGGGGGAGCAATAGAAAGAGACATAGAGAAAGAGAGGGAGAGAAAGAGCAAGAAAGGGGGAGCAATAGAAAGAGACATAGAGAAAGAGAGGGAGAGAAAGAGCAAGAAAGGGGGAGCAATAGAAAGAGACATAGAGAAAGAGAGGGAGAGAAAGAGCAAGAAAGGGGGAGCAATAGAAAGAGACATAGAGAAAGAGAGGGAGAGAAAGAGCAAGAAAGGGGGAGCAATAGAAAGAGACATAGAGAAAGAGAGGGAGAGAAAGAGCAAGAAAGTCGAGTCCCGCCAGAACATCTGACCTTCCTGTATGTCCTTCATCTGTCGTGTCCCTTCTGGTGTCTCAACTATTGAGGACCCAGGGAAACAGACCTCGATGGGGACTGAAAAGAACAGAGCACAGCAGCAAAGAGGAAATAAGAGAAGGGATATCAAATCGGAAACTGATGAAAGAGGAAAAAATACACACACACACACAGACACACACACACACACACGCACATACACACACGCACATACACACACGCACACACACACACACACACACACACGCAGCCCCCTGACC
>JAHBMJ010000606.1:42500-44152 GCA_018398765.1 Chromera velia | reverse complement strand
TAACGTCCCGTCTCTTTTCTTGTTGATCCTTAAAAAGGCAGGTAGCGAGGATTGAACCTATGATCTTCTGTTTGTTAATGTTGTATATTAACCACTAGGTCATGAACGTAAGCGACACACACCATTCTCTTTTGCTTAGCACTATTTTCGATTAAGTCAATTTATTTAATTCTCATTTTCTTTCTAGTCACGCTTTGATAACGTATAGCACATGGAGGGTAGAAAACGTTCGTCCACATGCCGCACACTTCACATTTCCATCTCTCTACCTCTATCTAAAACTAATAAAGACAAGTAAAATAAAAAGCCGCATATAAAGTTATTATTCTAGTTTTGATATTGCTGTAGTCATATTGTTTGATAAAGATTTGATTCTTCTCTTTGAGTTCGATAATAAGTCATCAAAATATGTTAGCTTTGAGACACTGCACTATCAGAGACACATTTTTTTAAAATAATAAAATCATTTTAATATCTTAATCAATCTCTCTCTTCTTCCGCACAGACAATGTCGACGAGGTAAGATGGGGCCTCTAGTCTTAGTGCCTCAACTTTGAATATCGGTCTGCTCCCACCTCTCCTCAGTCTGACTCCGAGTCTCTGTCCCCTCCTGCGCCCCCAGACGCAGAAAAGAGAACTCAGTTGGGAGCGACATCTCCCCCCAGAGGAACAGACGTACACACGACCCTGAAAGGCAAACCCGCGACACAGCCCACACGCAGAGGAAGGAAGGTCAGGTCCTTCACTCCACCTTTGTTTCACAGGGTCAAAATTCCGAACTGCCCTACTTTCTGAGTACAAATTCGCTAGATGCACACCTACCAGACCTCCCATCAAATAGATCTTCGCACCGTCGTCTTTCTTTCTTTTTCCATCCGATGTGTGCGTGCCGACTGCCACCGCTGCAGCTCCAATAATCCCTTTGTCGAACATCGAATCGAGGGAAAAAGGACCTGCAGTCTCGGTCCAAGACCACACCCCATTCTCTCCACGTTCCAGCTTTTGTACTGTGCCGTACATTTCGTCATCATAATCTGCACCTCCAAATAGATACAGACAGTCATCAACCGATACAGCAGATGCATTGCGCACTATCACAGGCGTCATGGGCACCGTCTGTCCCCACCCCCCGTTCTTCCACTCTTCTCTGTCCAATGCAAACGTCCCCTCCTCAGTCATCACAAGATAGACAGACCCGATACGACCAGAGGCAAAACCCATGTGCCCCCTTGCCGCCTGTCTACTCGGAGGGAGACTTCTCTCTGGCGCCCACTGCTTCCACTCCCCCCCTCGAAGACTCTTTTCCCAACAGTGCCCGGCCCCACACAGCAGAATTTTGCATTCTTCTTCAAGATACAAAAGACCCAAATGCTCTGCAACTTCAGTCGCCTGAGCCTCCCCAGGGACAGCGAGGGAAGACTAGGAATGTCCCCCCTCTTTCACAAACACCGAAAGGCGCCCCCCCTCCTCCGCCTGCTGTGGAGGTTCCCATGTCAGAGCGACGAGGGTCGTCTCTGCGCACCCGAATTGTCTTCGGAGTTTTGAGAAGCGCTCACTGTCCACGATGTCTTTCCAGTTTCTGCAGACCAGAGAGACCACTGGACGGTCAGAAAGGGGAACTCTGAGAAGAACGAACAGCCACACACCGGGGC
>JAHBMJ010000606.1:22500-37500 GCA_018398765.1 Chromera velia | reverse complement strand
AGTGTGACACAGAATGCCTCGGATGGCAGTTCGTTTTTTGACGGCAGCCACGAGACGGAGTGTGAAAGAGATGAGGAGGCCGAGGTGGAGCGAAGTCAGACGGCATTTGCGTGTGTGGCTGGGTTTGGCATTGTGATGTCCGCTGTTGGGTTTCAGTTGGTGGTCCCTTCTTTGCCTACAGTGTTGTTTGTGGGGAGGGGTGACTCAAAGCGAGGCGCGTGGGGGTGTTTGTTGTCAGGAGTGCTGCTTGCGGGGTTTGGTCAGGGGTGCGCGTACGTTCCTACAGTTGCCTGGATGCAAAAAGTCGCGAGAAGAATGTGGTTGGAAAAATGTGCGGCGGTATCGGAAGAGTCTGTGGCCACGGAAGCGTCAACAACTGACGAGAGTTTTGTTAACTCAGAAGCTGGGAGCAATAGTAGCGTGGGGGGTGGGGAAGAGGGTGAGGAGGGTAGTGAAGATACGGACGAAGAGGAGGAGGAGGAGGAAGAAGAGTCTGTTGAGGCATCCCCCGAGGCTGTATCCCTGGTAGTCGGTGCAGTCTCTCTCGGAGAGGCCCTCGCACCCTTCCTCAGCAGCACCCTTGTGGCACAACTGGGCTTCGAGACGGTCGGTCGGTTGGCTCGGGTCGTCGGAGGTTTTGAGCCCCTTTTTGCATGTTTGGCTTTGGTTGTTTGTTTTACCTCGGTGTCATTTCTGGTGTCTTCCAAGTTTTAGAAGTGTGCACAGGTTGCTGCGCAGATGAGGCCACCGAGGGCAGAGAGATCTCAACGTGCGTGTCAGGGTTGATTGCCAGTGACTTTCTCCTCTCTTTCTCCGTCCTGCGTGTCTGTCTCGCTACCCGCCTGTCTGCCTGCCAGCCCCCCTGCAGAGTGCTCTAGTTTTGGTGGGATAGTATACTGTAGGTGCTTCACAAGCACTTTCTCAACATGTCAATAAATGTAAGATACATATGCACACACACGTGCTCGCTAGCAAAACTTGAAAGCACCCATGCATACACGCACACTTGCACGCCTGAACAAATTCTGCAGGCGGCCTTCTGGTTCTCGTTTGCCTACTTTGCGACTGCTCTTCTCAGCCTGGTGGCGTTTGTGTGTGTAAACGGTGGGTGGGTCGGTGGGTGCGAGTGCTGTGCTCTGTTTCGTTTCCTTTCATGTTCTTGGGTTTCCCTGCCGTCTCGTCGTCTGCCTTTCCTTCTTTCGTTTCGCTCCTCTTTCCATCATTCCTCCAGTAGGTGAAATTTCCCTCCCTGAAGACTGCTTTGATGCCTCTTTGGCATGCAGTCAGGTTCTTCCTTCTTCCTGCAGACCGACCATGCAGCCGACCAGGCGGTCTGTAGATCAACAAGGCAGGCACCCCGATGCGTCTGCATGAAAACTATTCGATCGATCCTTTGGCTGCATGCAGACTACACAGGATCTGGCCCTCTGGATCAGCACATGCGCAGGGCCAGGGCCGTGAGGGAAGAGGGGCTCCCCCTTCCCGCAACGTTGGCAGCCAGCAGGTCTCGTGCCGCTGCGGCAGCCGCAGTCAGACAGGGTCTGTTGAGGGCAGGATTCCCTGGAGACAGTCGGTCCTTGTCTCTCCAGTTGGGGGGGTTGGCAGGAAGATTTGATACGCAAAGTCTGGATGGCCTTGCCGTGGATAGACACAGCGCAATCGAAATCCGTCGATATCTGCTACATAGGTCTGGGAGTGGAGAGAGATTCCATGCGCCTGCGCCTTCGTTGGCTTCGTTGAGTGGGTATCCGATGGCCCATCGGCTCCTTAGCAGATCTCTATCAGTTAGCTCTGTCGTGGGGTTGGGGGCAAGGAGCGGTGCCGGATCTGCGCGGTCGTTCCAGCACCGAGCGATACCTCCTCGGACGCGCTTCCGTGAATGGAGAGCGACACAGACAGGGACCTCGCGATCCCGTGGGGGGGCTCGAAAAGGCTGTGCACCCCTGCCGTATAGGCCCCCCTCTCTTGAACCCCCTCTATTCTCTGGTGGAGCAAGGCACTCCCCTGAGTCTTCCGATGATCTTAAAGAATCCTCTGCAGAGGAGGCAGATGAAAGTGAATATTCAGAAACAAATCACATGTCAGCGGTCGAAGATTAAATTAAAAGTCTGGAAGAATTGATATCTCACTGCACGGCACTGATGGCAGTAAGTGACAGTCACTGGTATCTAGACGGGTATGCAGCGCTAGCAAAACTAGTCGTAAAATACGGAGTATGCATACATTGTTTCATAAATGTTTAGACTATAATGGCCGCAAATTAAATAATGATGATTCATCGGTTTTATCAACTAATTTATTTTCATTCAAAACTCTATTTAAATTTTATCAGTATATATTATTATCACTCAAAAAGATTTGAAAGTTAGTAGAACATATATATAATTTAAACTGTTCCTAGAACTGTCACCTGTGTGTATTCGATCGATCAAACTAATATTTTAGAATATAATACCAACGTAGACTTACAATAAAATTCTAGGCGGAGGACAACATAAATAAAATGAATATTATACAAAAAGATTTTTCTTTCAAAATTTTATTCGAATAAAATTATTATTTATTCGATTTTTCTTGTTGATTGCATTGATCACCCTAGCCGGACTTACAGCCAGACTTAGCTGTAGACTTAGCTAGAGACTTATAGCTGACATATAAACAAACTGTCTGCCGCTTTAATATATAAACAAACTGTCTGTACAAGCCGTCTTCAGCTCTACTGGAAGAAGATTTACTGGCCGCGTGGCAAAAGACCCAGAACACAGAAATTGGGAAGTGAGCTGCATTCGTTGCCCTTTCTAGTGCCCTCTGCTTGAAAAATCTGAAGAGGCAGGTTCGTTTGCGTTGCTCGTGCAAGATACAGACAGAACTAAATTTGAGAACATTTTAGGAGTTGCTCGAATCAAAAAGAATTCGACATCGCTAAATGAAGATGCCTCAAGGAAACCGGTATATCGTGGGTGGTTGGGCTGAGGTTTCTCTTTCTCTGTTAAAGATCTTGGAAAAAGAAGCTGCTAGAGCAAGAGTTGTATAAAGACCGATGTAAAACATCATTAATTGTTATTTAGATTAAAATATAAAATTGAATTAAACATTTATCATTCTATGACTAAAATTTTTAAAAGAAAATATATTTTTGTTTAAAACATTTATAGTTTTTTAAATATAGTATAAATATTTTTTTAATTTTATTTTTATTTTATTTTATATTTTTTTTTAAAAAAACTTGTTTTTGAGGGTCAAAAAAAAAAAAGAAAAATATGTTCTTTTTTTGGTATATTTTTCAGCTTCCCAAACGTCTTCGTTTTCTAGGTACCCCTCAAAAAAACCCGAATAAAATGAATATTATATGAACTATATTTTTGGCCTCATTTTATTTATTCGAATAATATTTATTTATATTGCCCCACGCCTAGATAAAGTTTTACTGCCGTTTTAGTACACAACACAAACCCCACTGGCAGAGTGAGGCTCAGTGAGCAATCAATATTAAAGAAAGAGCGACCACAACTTGAAGTAAGCAATGATATTATTCCTTTCTCACTAGAAGATCATTCTTTTTGAGAGATTTCAATTAATTTCAATTAATAAAGTTGACGGTTGACAGTTTTATTTATACTACCATTGACTTCACTGGAAGTTGATATACTGGCAAAAGATTTGTGGAGAGACTCGGACTCAGTGTGGAGTTTTTATCCTGTTGGTCCTTCTCTATCTTTCCTCCCTTTGTCTTTGGGTGGTGAGTGCCTGGAGGCCTTTCTGTAGGGTCCGCCAAAGCATTTTCCCCTTTTTATCCTGGAAGTGCAGTTGGGTGAACATGGGCGGCGCCAGGCGGAATCGTAACCACTTCCACCAGAGGCTTTCACATGAAGAGGGAGAGGGAGAAGGTAGAGGTGGGGGGGGTGTGTGAACTTTATCGATCTCATGATTGCCCTCCTTTAGTTTTTGTTGCCCTCCCACAGGTCCCGCCGGGCGTATGTGGGAGAGAAGAAGACTGGGAAGACCGCTAAGGTGGTGGTTTTTTGCATAATGTAGGTTTTATCTTTTTTAAGCCCATCAAATGCCCCAGTGGGGCCTAGGTCGAAGGATTGAATCTATGCAGGAAATACTAGGTGGACCAGAGCCTATATGGCTTACCGGCTTTAACCTTATACATCATGATCATATAAAAAATATTGAATTGTAGGCTATTAAACTAGAGGCTAAACTGCTGATGTGGGAAGACCCTAATCAATCAATCTCTAAATCAAAATCGATCTAGGCAACAACTACGGCAACAAACGACTAACAACAAATAAAATTTGATAAACTTACAAACAAAAGTCTAGATTGAAGTAAAACTATAGGAAGTGAAAATAGATTAAAAAAAAAAGATAATTTTTAATATGTTTAATGTAGTTTAATATATATATATATATATATATATAGTAGCTGATTATATACTAAATATATTTTTTAAATCAATAACTTAAACACAAATTTGCAGAAAGATATGTGTGATTCTAAGCTATATCAGAACAAATATAAAATTTATTTGAATTTAATATAAAAATAGGTGGTTCTTATCTACAATAGAAGAATACTACATCTATAGTTTGGATTGTGTTATTTGTATATCCGAACCATCTAGAAGACTGCCAGGGACCACCGTGATGCTCTGTATCGGTGCTAAGCATCAAATTGCATGGGCATTCATTTGCATCGGTTCGTCATTTTTCTCTAAATGATGGAGTGACACGCATAAATGAGAAAGGCGCAGGCTGCGTGAAGGCCCTTCTCGAAAAGCCAATGTACGTGTGCCTGTCATTTATACCACCATTCCCTGAGGCTCTCACTACATTCAAAAATAGTGTAGGACTACTTCCTTCGGGGGATAAGATCGATAGAACAAAAGACGACCTACATGAATCATTGCTGAGTTCTCCTCCACACACACATACACACACACACACACACACACACACACATACACACACACACACACATACACATACATACATACATACACATACACACATACACATACACACACACACACACACACACACACACACACACACATATACACAGAGCCCCCTCTGAGCTGACGGCTGCCCAATCTTCCATAAGCTGACAACTGCCCCTAAGAGCGTAATCCACGGTGTTGATCTTCTCTTCTCTTAATGCTCTCTCTCGCCCCCCCCGCCCTTAGGCTATTCCTCTGTACTCCCTCCTGCCTCACCCCTTCTTGGGGCAATGCTCTGCCTTGCGACCCAAACCTGCAAAGAAATTCAAGTTTTAAAATGATCAGAGAAAAAACATACTACTGAATGTAAGAACAGAGAATCAGAGGAGAAAACCGCCAGTCTAAGAAACAAATGTCTAAAAAAATGTGAAGGCAGCCATGCAATTAAACAAAATATGATCGGAGAAAGCCGCGCAAGGTCCAGAAAGAAAATAAAGTGAGACAGAAAGAAAGCAGAAAAAAAAAAAAGAACAGAAGAATAAAATGGGAGAAAGAAAAATGGGGAGGGTCAAGAGGAAAGACTAAAGGAGGAACTCAGGGAACATGAATGAAAAAGCAAGTCTGAGGCATGCATGAATTCTCACACAGCGAATGACCTTTAGGCTGTGGAGGGAGAAGTCAGTCATTCCAGTGTGTAAGGGTCATGTATGGTCGTGTCACTTGCTTACAGAGCGCCTGTTCCTTCGGATTGTTGTAGTTACAAGATGTTGTGAGGTCGCCCCGCGAAGACTCATAGCTTGAACTTGTTCTGCGCTGTGAGGTTTTGGCCCTCTGTCTTACCCAATATGAATTTCAAAGTTTTTCGCGTCCTCCCTCCCAGTCTCTTTGCGTCGTTCACTGTTGCCTTCACGATTGCAGGGGTCTTTTTCTGTTTTGGCAACTAGACGGGTAAAGGTATAGAAAAGAACAATGAAATAGAATAAAAAGTACGAAGAAAACTCTGAAGCACACTGTCTCCTGAAATTAAAAAAAAAAATACTTTAAAAAGACGTTTGTTATATTTTGTTGCCCTATGTTGATGGCAAGTACAGAGGGAGAAGAACCCAAAAGGCGGGAGATATATACGATAAATAGACGGAGGCTAAGAACAAGCAAAGTTTTGTAAAGAGCCCAAAAGGAATAAAAGAGGGGAGAGAGACACATGCACTGATGATGATGATATGATTGGATGTGTACATCAAGACTCTGATGCACTACGTCGGACCTTCGGGCCAGTTGAAAGCAGCCTTCCATGACTTTATTCTAGAAACTTATTAGTTTTTAAATGAGACATTGTCAAAGAAGCTCCCAATAAATCCCATGTACTCTTTTCATCTCATAGCCATACAATGCCATACAGGACTCAGTCCATTAAAAGTTCCTCCAACCTAGTTGCATCCACTCACCTCCAAAATCTCTTTCTGCACCCTTTTTGCATTGACGTAGGCTGCGTTGTCTTCCATGAGCTGACGACGGCCCCTAACGGCATAATCCACGACGTAGCTGAGGAAGCCGAAGGCGGAGGAACGATTTTCATGCTTCCTCCTTGCGAAGGCCGCCCCCGACCGGTTGGCTGAATTGAGTACCAATGCAGTCACTGAAGTCACCTTACCCTTGCATACATGCAGATCCAATCACATGCGTGCAGCCTTTTGTACTCACATTCAGCCGTCTGTAGACATACACACATACACATACACATACATACACATACATACATACATACACATTGAAAGAGAGAATCACACCCTCATTTATACAGAAACTCGCTCTTTCCAAATCTATTTCTTTGCCTCTCTAACGCAGACATACCACGATGGAGTTTGGCACGGAAGAGCTCAACAAAGAAGAAGGGTGCTGCATGCTTTGCGAAGAACTCTCGAGCCTCCTGCAAATTGATGTAGGGAGTGAGGGGTCACATTGTAACGTTCACGTTATATGGAGTGCAGCGAAAGGGGAAGCCAGGGATGCATATTGCGCTTTAAATGTTTTTTATCTTGGTTGTCTTCTAAATCTTTCTGCCCTTGTATTCGTCTGACTCTATGTGTGTCTACCTGCAGATACCTACATTTATATCACAGCTGTGCGTCCATTGACGGAGGCAGCAATAGTGAAGTGATCGATCGGTGTTGTATGGAAGTGGGACTCTGCATAGGAAAGAGAAACTGCATGTGAAGCGGAAAAGATTGAGAGCAATTATTAGTGTTTGGACAGTCGACTCAGCCTACTCAACGATAGCCATGAGGCCGTACACAAAAGAGGCAAAATCAACAGAAAATTCTACTGGCACGATAGATAGACCTTGACCTCTTTTGAGATCCTGCCAGCATTTGCCTGCAGCAATTACAACAGCATGCATGCAATAAGC
The DNA here is from genome assembly GCA_018398765.1 of Chromera velia. Taxonomy (NCBI): domain Eukaryota; family Chromeraceae; genus Chromera; species Chromera velia. Next base: position 30,148 of record JAHBMJ010000606.1, on the reverse strand, counting down.
AAGCATAAAGAATTAAAGAGCAGGCTGAAGTAATGCAAATTTTCACTGGAGAGAGTTTCAGAAGGGTCATTTTTCCCCGACAGGGTCTTTAATCACCAATTCGAAGAAAGAGAACACTCATTAACTCACCAGAACAAAGGTCTCCACCGATCTCCACCTCTATGAGCTCGATCATCAAAGACTCCCTGCTGTTTTTCATGCTTTAAGATAACAGTGTGGACGTGCATGATGGTCTCCTCTTATCTGTCTGCTTCTTTGTTTGTGAGGCTTGATCTTGTTTGTGCTGATGGCTTTTCATTCTCTTCCGATGCAAAGATCGGAGCTTCTTTGCAAGGGAGGGGAAGAAGTTAAAGACACAGAGAGGCATACACAAATACATTGTCAAGGGTAAAGTAGAAGAAAATAGGGGAGGGGCAGTGATAATCCATCAGAGACGGGCTGCATGGGAGACTGTTTTGCAGAGAAACAAACAGACAAAGCGACTGCAGTTCACTGACTGACCCGACCTGAACCTTTCTTTCTTTCCTTTCTTCCTTCTTTCCATCCATCTACTTCCTTCTTTCTTTGTTTCTTTCCTTCTTTCCTTCCTCCGTCCCTTCCTTCCTTCCACTTCTTTCTTTCCTTCCTTCTTTCCATTCACTTCCCTCCCTCCTTCTTGTAAACTGACGTCGTTGCATATTGAAGGGGGATGCTTACACAGTACAGTAATTAAAAGCCGCAAAAAAGGAGAACAGTCGGCATGGAGGCAGGCGCGTGCATGACATGAGTGCTGGTAGCAATACAAAGTAAGCAGTAAGCGCATAACTCCCAGACCGTTGACAGAAGACTCAGAGGTGCATGGATCATTATCATAGTGAGACTTGCAGGACATTCAGTGTGCATGGATCGAAGACCCTGGTACTTTGTCATGTGTCCCTCAGAAAGAGGAAAAACAGAGGGACGTACATGTTTCGCGATGCAGGGATAGAAATAGGCAGATGTAGACAGATGGGTATCAGCAAAGACAGTGAGCTCCAATGGTGTACGGTTCTTTGCCACATGACCTGGAGCTATGTAAAACAGTGCAGAGATGAATCAACTAGCAACTAAACATCTGAAAGAGGGTGCAGACAAGCTGGAAACAATGCAAAGTGCTGGAAGTGGACAAGTAACACTGTTATGTGGCATAAAGGTGAGTGAAACAACTAGGAAACAACGTTTCCATAGGTCAGTCAACCGACCGGTTTCATCTACTCAACCACGTCTTTGGGGGGGGGGCTAGGGGGGGAGTCTGCCGGTTTTAGGCTCCTCTGCATGCGTTGCCTGTACAGGCAGTAAGCAAACACACGCAGACACAAAGTCTATGGCCATGCAGAAATGACCATGCATAGGCATGAATCCTGACAGTGTATGGAATTCAGTTCAACTACCTCGTTGTGGAAAGAGATGCATGTGTTTGAGGCATTAAATTGTATGTCTGATATTGTATGACCCTGTTTCTGATATATAGACGGGGTTAGGGGTTTCATGAGGCCAGGGAGGGTGCCAGGGGCTCACTGGTGCAAGCAGACAAGCTCTACCCAGGTGGCATACCTACTTTGGTCATCACTGGGCGTCCTGCACACATCGATTGAAAAAAGGAATGAAGGCCAAAGCGAGTGCCAGATATTGTCTCTTTCAGCTGAGTACCCCCCATGCAATGTAGGCAACCCATACAATGTCATGCAACAAACCTCCACCCCCCCTTATCTTTTCCGCCATCTCCTCAGAGAAGCACTCCCTCTAGAGCTACAGGATCTCCTTGGCGGCCTCCAGAATGTACAGAGCTAGGCGACACAAACATCTGCATATCCTCAAGCAGAGCAGCTACCTGCAGAGAGACGGTCCCGGAGGGAACAATCGTTCGGAGTTCGTTCCAAGACAAAGGGGTCTATTCAGTTCACAGAGAACGATGACATGAATGGAGCAGAGCGCCAAACAGATAGTCTGATTTTGCACAGAAGAGAGAGATAGAAGAGCCGAGGAGGCCCAAGTGATGCAAAAAAAACAAAAAGTGAGATGCGAATGGAAGGAGAGGCAGTTAGAGACGCCATGTAGGAAATCCATCACACAACGAAAGAAGGGTTCAGATCGATAGATATACATATGGTTTGAACATGTATCTGCAAACAAAAAACCACCCACCCTGCCAGATCTCCTTGTCGCACTCGGAGCGTTTTGAGGAACTCCACAGCCGTTGGTCGACAGACTTCAAAGTTTACGTCTCGAAGAACGAAACACTCCACCCAGCTCATGCTCTCTCTGCACACATGTGCATGTGCATTTACAAAACACGTCCACTTGATGGTGTATACATACATTTTATAAAAGAATGCAGAACGATGTAGAACAAGTACTTTGGAGCAGATCGGCTGAAAAGAAGGCGAAGAAGAGAACCTCGGGGGATACTAATCGAAACATTGAATATTTCGATAATTGCAATGATTTAGGATTCACTCACCCCTTTTCAATTCCCCAACCATCTGTATGGCTGGGGCGCCCACATGAATGACAAAGTAAAAGGGTCATCTTGCTTGTCTCTTTATTCGATGAAATTGGACTGTCATTTATTTCAGAATCGCATCGAAGGATTGATATGGAAACGAATCAAATGACCGAAAACTCTCGTAAATTTCCAAAAGTCTCACAACAGAGTGATGAACACATACGGACCTTCAATACGCCGCGAGGAGAGACCGTCCGCTGGCTAAGAAGCCTAAAGAAGGTCTCCCTGTCCGCAGTCTTCAGGACCAACTTTGCTAACCCCACAGCCATCATGACAGAGGGACAGAGAGCAACTCTGGTACCAGATTGTTTGAGTACCTGCATTCCTGATTTGTGATAGGGAGAGAAGGAAAGAACATGTGGAAGGTCTTTCGTGGAGTGATTGATGTACAGGCAGCAGGGCAATTCATGTATATGGACGACGAGCTAGAGCTTCAAAGGGAATGACTCAAACTTCTGCTGTCAGTGAAAATTGTTTCTTCTTTCTTTCTCTCTTTTCTGTCTTTTTCTCTTGCTTTTCTTTTTCCTTCCGTGTCTCCTCTCTCCTGCTGTTCTTTTCTCTTTGTCTGTCTATCTATCTGTCTGTCTGTCTGTCCATCCGTCTATCTGAAGAAAAAAAGACAGAAAGGTACGCAAGAAGGAAGAAAGAACAGAAGAAATAGAAAAAAAGATAGACGAGAGAGGAAGACGAATACAGAATGCTTGTTTATCTTTCTGTCTGCCTCTTTCTTTCGTTCTTTCATTCGTTCATTCATTCTTTTATTCGTTCCTTCATTCATTCTTTTTTTTTTTCTTTCTTTCTTTCTTTTTTTCTTTTTTTTCTTCCTTTCTTTCTCTTGCCCCCCTTCTTCCCTTTCTTCTTGCCTACCTTTCTCACCTCTTGATCGTTCTGACAATTCTTCCTAGCTTCAGAGGTACCGGGACTTAAGGCGGCCGGCTGCGAGAGGGGATGCGATAGAAGCAGGTGATAAGAAATAGAGAAGACAAAAAAGAGACAGACAGGAAGGAGGAGGGTGAGAGGCAGGAAAACATCGGGACGTAGAGGGCACAAAACAATATGAAAGAAGTGGAGAACTCACAGTCTGTCCAACATCTGTCTAACAGTTTCCCCAGAGATCGGCCCAGCAGAAGGCAGGCGATGTGAAAGGAACTTCAAGGCGTCTTCCTTCAAGTACACTCTGTCCAGCAACCTGCACAGATCTCTGTATGATCATATCGAACCTGCATTTCATGGTAAAAGAAAGAAGGATACATAGGTCCTTACCTTGCACATAAAAAAAAAATAGAGGAGAAAGTACAGCAGATAACGTCCGTCTCTCTTTCTTTCTCTCTCTCTCTTTCTCTCTCTCTCTCTCTCTCTCTCTCTCTCTCTCTCTTTCTCAAAGTCTCTCTCTCTCTCTCCCCCTCTCTCTCTCTCTGTGTGTGTGTGTGTGTATGTGTATGCATGTGTGTGCGTGCGTGTATATGCGTATCTGTGAGAGAGAGAGAGAGAGAGAGCCCGCCGTCTCTTTAGTTGTGTTCCCTTCTGTGTGTCTGTTGGTCTATTTATCTCTTTATATCTATTTTTATCTGTACGTGTGCACAACACTAAGTCGATTGACAGAATATGCTAACAGCAAGGCACTGGAGACGGATAAAATGCTCCACAGATGTTGTCAAGGTCGTGTACACAAGGGAGGTGAAGGCATCTCTGTGAAGGTGGTGGAGGGCCAAGTCAGAGAGGAAGGCAGGACCACATCTTGCTGCGGCAAGACGGGAAATCAGTTTCGGCACTCCCCTCCTTGCCATCCCTAGAGTTCTCCTGACAGTGTCTGCAGCTGGGCGAAGCCTCCTCTCATTATGATTTTTGACCCGCACTCTGCAGTCTACGAGACTCAAAAACAGTTGTAAGAAGGGACTGTCCCTATCCCTGTCCCATACTCCATCCTTGATCTGCATTTCAAATATGCCTCTTTGTCAGAATTCCTAAGTCTGTCAGCAGGGCCTTCATCTTGTTGTCCTTGAGCGTGAGTGAAGAAGAAGTTCTGCGGCTCGATGTTGTAGTGGATGAAGCCGTGGTCATGGAGCTAAGACCCCGGCCCAAAAGACAACGTTCTATGCCGTTTGCTAAAAGTCTGACTGTCCTTAAATCACGTATGAGGGTGATAAGACGGCATTGCCCTGAAAGTACAGTCCTCTCTCTCCCATTGTCACGTCTCGCTGGAGTGCCTTCACACAAAAATCGAAGATGCGATCTCCGCTTCAAAATCACACAGGCATTTGCTGCATCCTCGAAGGATGCACACCTCAAGGAGAAGGCTGCCTACTTTGTCTTTTCCCCGAAAGCCGTCTGATCCATTGTCAACTCCGTGCCGACAAACACCTTCGCACTCACTCTATTTCGTAGCAACTAGATTCGATCTTTTAATTATTTAAAATAAATAAAAATGAAGTTGTAGCCGAACTGGTCCTTCAAGCGAATTATCGAATTACGATCCATCTAACTCCTCCTGTATAATTCATATATCTGCAGGGATATGCAGGGACACCCTAGGAGAAATCTAGCTCATTTCATCAAGTCACTGCGGTACTTCACTCTTTCAGGAAATTCAGGACGCTTCGAAACATTTGAGAAAGGCAAATCCCGAGGTGTGCAGAGTCCGCGAAAATCACCAAAGCACCGAAGAGTCGACGAAGATCGATGTGGCAGTTACTGGCAGATCGAGTGATGCACCCCAAGCCATCCCCAGCATTCCCCAGCTATCCCCAGCTGTCATGTCAATTTACCTTTCGGTATCTTTCAGTATCTTTCAGTCACTCGATCGATCTGATGAAAAAAAGTTCGGACTGCATGCGAGCGCGGGGCTTCATGCAGTTTTTCGAAAAAATGCCCGCGCGATTCGACCTTTCGAGCTCGCGGGTCGATGCATGCATGGACCCGCGGCCTGCATGCATGCATGCATGGGCCCCACGTGCATGTGACTGGAATTAAGAGCCTGCAGGGTTCATGCCGTCTCCCATATATATATATATATATCGTCTCCCAGACTCTGGACATCTCTGGACTTCTCTCGACCACTCGACTGACCTTTGGTGACTGGGAATGACTGTTTATGGGAACGACACTTTGTTGACAGAAGCAAGCTGGGATGTCATCAAGGTAGACGGCCAAACACTGAAAGACCCGCTGTCCGAAGCAAGAGGACAGCATGACGTCTCTTGCCCTTCTGAACAAAGTGGCCCTGGTGACGGGTGCCACTTCTGGAGTCGGGCAGGCGATCGCGGGCGTCCTCTCTGCCCGGGGCTGTCGAGTTATCTGCTGCGGTCTGGATGATCCAGAGAAGGGGGTGAAGAGCATCAAAGACATGCAAGGACCCCACACGCCCCTTTACTATCAGTCAGATGTATCCGACGCGGCCTCCATCTTTCAGTTGTTCAAGCAGTGCGAATCAAAACTCGGAGGCATCGACATTCTCGTCAACAACGCTGGAATACAGAACGTGGCCAAAGTTGAGGACACCACTGCAGAGAGGTGGGATGCCGTCATTGCAGTCAACCTGACTGCGGCATTCCACACGACCAGGCTGGCTGTTCCTCACATGAAGAAAGTCCGATGGGGAAGGATTCTCAACATTGCGTCGGCACACGGACTGGTCAGAAATCAGGGGAGGAGGGGGTGAGAGAGGAAGGGGCTCAGTGGGGTTGCATGCTTTGTGCCTGAGTCAATCGTAGATCGAGGCCGTGATGGACTCAGAAGGAACTGAATGGAGTGGCGTCAGTCAAGAAAACCTCTTTCAAACCCTTACTCTTCATCATTAGCTGCCGCATCCCCTGCCTGCTTTATTCTGCATCAACCCGCTGTGTGTGTTTGTGTGCATGTCCGTGTCCCCCTGCCTGCCTGTCTGTTGGTCTTGGTTGCTTTCTTTCTTTTTGTCTATTGTGTTCATGAAGAAAAGAAGGGAGAAGAAGAAGCACATAGTGTGTCTGTCTGTTTGTCAAAAGGAAGAGAAAAAGGAAAGAAAAGACGATACAGTCTGTCTGTCTATCTCTCTGTCTGTCTATCTGTCTGCTTGTCTATTTTGTACATGAAGAAAAGAAGGGAGGGAGAAGAAGAAACATATAGTCTGTCTGTCTGTCTGTCTGTCTGTCTGTCTGTAGCCCCAGCCCCATCCTTCAATGATCGCGCCGTTCCCAACAGTGAAGAAAACGTTTGGAAATGTCAAACATGCCAAGCGACTTTCCTCGCTGGACGTGGGTTAATCACGCATCAAACCCACCCGAACGGAAACAAGAAATTCAAAGAGACGATCGAAGCAAGAACAGAAGCAGCAGCACAATCAGGCCCCCCTCCTTCCACTCCCGCTCCCGCCCCCCCTCCTCCCTCTTCTTCGGCCTGCTCATCCTCTCCAGATCTCCCCCCTCCTCCCCCCCTTCCCCCGGCTCCCCCTTCTTCGTCCCTTCCCTCCTTCTCTTCGTCTTCTTCGTCCTCCTAGCTCCTCAGCGGTCCCAGCAGTAAACGCAGAACCTCCTGCCCACCCTCCAGCTTTTTCGGCTTCTTCATCATCTTCTTCGGACCCCCCTCCCCCCCTTCCGCCCGCTCCCTCTGAAGCCCCCCCGCAACAGCCCCCTTGGAGAAGATCGTCACCAGGAAAGTCAAGAAAACTGCACAGAATAGAAGAGAACAGCTCCAGTTCCAGTGCAGCCGCCCTTGCTGAACCCGTTCCAGCTCCCGCCCCCATCCCGGTCTCCAGAGACCAACACTATGAAGACCCACTCTCCGTCGAAGAAGAGACGGAGGGAGAGCTCCCTTCCCCCCTCACACCTGGATGCGCTCGTCCCCTTTCACCCCACAGCGAGCGCGCAACCAACCGGTCCTGGTATGACTCAGAGTCAGAGCAGAAGTCCTGAGGAGAGAGAAGAGGCTTTGAAGAAGGTTCACGGCCCAACCGAGCACCGTCGGTCCTTTGGTATGGGACTTTGGAAAGTTTCGTTACCAGTCCTTCCGCAACAGACGAAAAAACAACACCGGAAGAATCCTCCTCCGTAGGGGCGCCCCCCCACCCCCCACCCCCTGTGACGATGCCGGTCCCCCCTATTTTGTATGTATTTGTTTGGAGTGCAGTACGCTTCCTTTTTTTCCCCTTTC
>JAHBMJ010000606.1:0-20000 GCA_018398765.1 Chromera velia | reverse complement strand
AAAATATTTCTGGAAATATTTTAACTTTTCTTGTATGTTATGATCTTGGTAGCTAGCCTTTTAATCAAAGTTTGTTTGGTTTGCGGTATAGTCTAAGGTATAGTTGATTGAACCTACAGCTAACTAGCACCTAGACTGGCATGCAACAGTGGTCTCAATCATCTGTGGGCTCTTCATACCACTGCTGGCAGGCTAGGCTGGCAGGGCTAGTACCAGAAATTGGGTCTAGAATGATATGTCTTCCCATGACCCTACCTTATCCGACGTAATATCCGTTAGGAACGGCTAATCTACCCGAGTCTAGACCCAAGTACGGCCTGACTCGTCAAACGCTCGACACCTGTGATCTAGCCTGAATCCTAATCTTAATAGCCTATATTATGGGCTCATGGCGATGGCGCATGATAATGATGAATGGGATTAAAAAGGATGATGATACCTAGGATGATACAAGGGGGCATTGACTTAAAGTTTATTCCTAGCGTCTAGCCTATACGTCTTTCGTCTCTTCCTTCTGTCCTGGTTACTGCTCTCACTGCTAGCTCTCTCTCTTATGCGACCTCATACTTAACGCTCCTCCGTCCGAATGCCTTCTTCGGCATTTGCTAATTACTTCCTACCCCTCAGTCATGTCATTTTTTTTTTTCTTCGGCATTTGCTAAGTACTTCCTACCCCTCAGTCATGACCAGCGCACTGCCTACTCCTCCTTCCTCCCAGACCTCCCCCTGCACTCTTCTGGTCCCCCGAATACACGCGCTTACCGCTTTCAGGTGGGCAATCTGCAGTCGGGCTCGGATCCGGCCGTATGATGATACGATAGGATAGGATTAATAGGAGGGAAACTGCATTTAAGGTCGGTTCCTAGCACGTCTGCCTCACTCTTAACCTTCCATCCATAATATCCAGAGGAATCGCCTCTTACTAGTACGCCCCAATGCCGAGCCGCCCGGCCCCAACCCAAGCAATGATCATTGAATAATGACATGCTTACCATGCAAATATTAACTAGTTTAGTTCACTAGTTAGTTCACAATTTAGTTAGTTAATGTCAGTTTAGTTTCCTGGGGAAATGTCGACTAACTAAAGAACTAAACTAACTAAAGACCACGTCTAGGTTATATAATCAGTGTTATTTTTCCTTGTGACTCGTGACACACGGTTGACATGGACTCAAATCAGGCTGCGCATGTTTGTCATAGTTAGACGGCGAATTCTACTTTTTCTGGCGAATTTCTGCTGCAGTACATCGAATTAGGTTCTTAATTGTGTGTACACGAGGCTTCTTCATGTGCCTCGCCACTCTTGCACCACATGGAATCCTTTGTTTTTGAATTCAGAGAGCTCTCAACAAAGCTCACGTGACTGCTGGCAATCTGTCCTAGGTTCTCTCCCCCCCCTCACCCGGAGGCCCACTTCCCTTCGATCCCTCCCCCGACTTGTCAGTTTCTTTTCCCCCTTTCCCTTGGTTTGCAGACTTCGCTGCAGAACTCTTTGGCTTCGACGAAGAGGAAGAGGAAGACGAGACAGACGCAGAGAAGGCAGAGGAGGACAATGCAGGAGGATCAGCTGATCCCCCGGTCAATGATGCCTTGCTGTTTGTCTTTCTGACTTTCTTCACGGCCTTCTCCTTTTCCCTTTCCGTCTCTTCATCCGACTTCTTTTTCGCCTTCTGTTTCTCCTCAACGGTCCCCCCACCCCCCTCAGCCGACGCCTTTTCCTCCTTTTTCCTTTCCGCTCTCTCCTTGGCCTTTTCCCTCCTTCTCTCTGCCTTCCTCTTCTCCTCAACCGCTCTTCTTTCCATCCTTTCCTTCTCTTCAAACATTTTGGTGAGAAGAGGATATCCCCAATCCTCAAACTCTCTCCGCATGTCCGCATCATTTGCCGCGCTCTCTCTCTCTCCAGTCACCGTCTTCCTCTCCCACGACTTCACAGGCGGGAAGCGGCAAGAGGGAGCACAGGACTCTCTGTGAACTGCGAACGCAACGGAATAACGAGGATTCAAGTGTGCTGGAACAGACAAGGAAAAGGAGGAGACGTCTGGAGCCCCCTTCTCGGGACTCTCACCTCCGTCCTCTACCGAACACCCTTCACTTCCTTGGGAACCCCCCCCTTCCTCATCCCCCCCCTCTTTCTCTTTCTCTCCGTCCTCCCGCTGCTGCGCCTGCAGCATCCACTTAGTGACCATTCCGGCCCCACCCGAGGCACATAGTGGGTCTCTTTCTGCCTTAAACATTTCCAGAACTGCCGGTCGGCACGCATCTTTCTCCTCCTCCCTCTCCAAAGTCGACAGCGCCTTCTCACACGTCGGCCCACAGACCCGAGCCCACTGCATATCTCCCCATAGAATATCCGAGGACGGAAGATGGAAACAACCCATCAAAGTCCATTCTGTGTCGGAGAGGACAGAAATGCCCTCCAGGCGTCGAAGTCGCAAAACAGCTTCGAGGATCACAGAAGGGGTGATGTGTTGAAGGACGGGGTGACGCAAATGTTCCTTTGTGTTCTCAGGTCTGAAGATACATTTCTTCTGTTTCATATTCGCCTTGTCACACTCGCCATCCGGCGATTCCCTTGGAGCTACCCATGCAGCTTGAAGCCGTGGGTGCTCTTTCCGGGAGGCCGTGAAAGTTGACAACAAGACGCCGAGACCGAGCAGGACAGCTGACAGGGGGCCCATCATGGTGTCAATCACCCTTTGGGTCATTTTCTCTCCAATTGGAAATTCCTTCACGAAATCTACCCCCACTTCCCTCCCGTTGAGTCTCCTGAAGAGAACTCTTCGGATCTGTCTTTGGAGACGGAGCCTTACTTGAGGGGAGTAGAAGATACTCAGATTATCAGACCGGGATTCCAGCTTTGGGCTGAGGTGCCAGGGACACGCGCAGGCGGACTTGGGCAATCCTTCTGACTCAGCGCTGGCTGGGGGGTGGCGGACGCTACAGAAGAGACAGACAGGCCACGAGACTGTCAGGTGGAGGGGGCAGGGCGCGGGGGGGCCGGCAGGACTTCTGATGGTCCCGCATTTCAACAGGGACCGTCCTGCGGCTGCAGTGAGGGCGTCGGGGGAGTAGGAGTTGTTGAGGATGATTTCCTCGTTCTCAGGGTCTGTGAGGGATTCAAGGGCGGGTGGGACGTGGGAGGAAGAAGACTGAGGAGCTTTGGACGGTGCAGGGTTCTGGGAAAGCGAGGGTGGGAGTTGGGGTTTCTCTTCACCCCTCTGACTGAAGAACTGAGATCGTGAGTAGAAGAACACTCGTTCTGCTTTGCATGCCGCCGTGTCCTTCGTCCATCCCCCGGGGGGTCTGACGAACAGATCGAAAAAGGTCTCGGGTGAGAGGATCTTGTTCCGATGGGGGGGAAGGCTGGAGGGAAGGAGGGGTTGTCTGGCCTGGATATACTGTTGGGAGAGAATGTCGACCAGATGGGCGTAGGCACAGAAGGGGTCGTCGAATTCTCTGCAAACACACACACACACACACACACACACACACACACAGACAGACAGACAGAGGGACGGTCAGCCAAATACACAATGGGTCAATTCAAAAGGATGAGCAAGCAGACACTCTTGATGAGTCAGACGGATCCCTTGAAGGACGGAGTTGAAGGAATGAAATGTAGAAAGAGAGAGAAGAATGGATTCTAGCCCGGGGGGGAGAAGTGCGCATTGAAAACAGGGAAGAAGGAGCATGGACACAAAAGAAAGTGTGGAATGCATTCCTTGCGCATGTCACTAAAAAGGATCGAAGCATCAAGCATCAGGCGGTGCGAAAAGGGAGAGGAAAGTTGATGAACGCAGAAACTCATACGTCGTTGTGGGTGTGCGAGCGTTTCTGTCCCTTCACCCCCAAAAGAGCATTGCCACTTTCCTTGATGTACATACGCGAGTGTCAACAAACTGTTCTGCTAGCTGTGTGGGGGGACTGACAGACTGACTCTTCGTTGCCTCCTCGTCCAGTGACTTCCTTCATTTCCATGAAGGACAGCTCTTCGTCTCTTTCCTTCTTCTCTTTGTCTTTCTCAACGCTCTCTGCAGGGGAACATCGACCCCCCTTCTCCTTCTCCTCTTTCTTCTCCTTGTTCTTTGGTGACCCTTTCGTCGTCTGCTTCTCCTTCTCTTTCTGCTTCTTTTCTTTTTCCTTCTCCTTTTCCTTTGCGTCCTCGTTTTTGGGAGTTCCTTTCTGATTCCCTTTCTCCTTCTCCTTCTTTTCCTTCTCTTTTTCTTGATCCTTCTCCTTGTTGCTCCGAGGACTGCCCCTCACACTTTCCTTCTCCTGCCCCTTGCTGCGAGCAGGGACCAGGCCGAAGGAACCGAAGGAGGCCCCAGCAGGACTCTGGCCCTGTATCGGGTAGTGGCCCCGGAAGGTGAGGGAGTTCAAGAGATTGTACAGAGCGCTGGGGTCACCGGGGGGAACTCTGAAGTCCGGTCCCGGAAGGCGTTTGTCTGCATCCCCACACACGAACGAAAAGGAAAGCCCATGAAGGCGTGGACGAATGAACCACAAAACAGGGCACACAGGAAAAGAGACAGACACGGGGACGAAGAAAGGTTAGCTCGGTCTACGCTGTCTGCTTTTTGAATTGAACCAGAGAAGGGGTCAAGGGAAGAAAGAGAGCAACAACGACAGACAGAACCTTTCTATTCTATTCTTCCATCAAAAGCTTCCGAATTGCATGAAATGCCATCTGAACCTCCTGGGAAAAGCACCAAAACGCCTGCACTTCCCCTATACAGAAATATCCCACCCACCCCCCAGACACCTGACTGACTGACCCTTCTCTGGCACTTCTGAGGAAGCCATCCCTGCTGCCTCTCCCTCTTGACCCCTCCCTCCCATTCCACCTCCACTGGCCCCACTGGAGTCTCCAGAAAGAACTGCGGACACAACTGTAGACACAAAAAGGAGAATGGGGAAAGGGGGGATGAAAACATCTTTCCAACACATGTACCTTTCCTTCTACGCGCTTGTCTGCCCTTGTGTGTGTGCGTGCGTGTGTGTCTGCGTGTTTGTGTTCCTGAGGGTGGGAGATTGAGTCAGGTCAGTCTCTGCAGAGAAAAAGCGAGGGAGGGAGACGGGGACAAAATGAACCAAAAAATGTCTGAAGGAGGCGTTTTGGCCTCTTCCCCTGCATGAAACCCGAAGAACTAAGTGCTCGTCCCTCCCACTGACGCCCCGAGTGACGAAAGAAAAGACCCGACAAACAGCTGAACGCACCTTGTGCTTGTTGTTGGGTGAGAGCCCGAAGCACATTCTCTCTGAGCACCCACAGACGGTCATACTCCAGTCTCTTCGCCTCCTCCCCTCTCCACCTGATGTCCTCCTGCTTCCTTCTCTCCTCCACAACCTCTGCGTGCGTCGATGCCCCCTTGCCGGGCCGAGCTAAACCCCAAGGACGAGGAGACTGCTGCCCAAAAGCAGACACGGACATGCCCCCGCAGTGGGAGGGGGAGATTCCATGCAGTCCTGTCGCAATAGTGGCAGTGGCAGGGGAGGGACGCGGGGGTTCGTCTCTCAGTGGGCCGAAGTGGGTGTCCACGTGCAGACGTGATTTCAGCTGCTGATCCTTCCATCTCCCGGGGGGTTTCCCGGGGGGGGCTGGGGGGTTAAATGGCGGGGGGGCAGGGGACGCATCGGGGAAACGTCCGGCTGCAGCGGCAGGTGACCGTGCAGGCTCACTGCCTCCTCCTCCTCCTCCTCTAAAAGCATCGGAGGGCAAAACAGAATGCCCACAGGGAGAGCGGGAACGTGAGCGGTCTTTCCTGTCCCCCACTCCCGACACAGACGATATGTCTCTGACCATTCGTCGAGTGATCATCGCCGGCTCTTTTGGGGCTTGAGGGGCGTGTGGGCTCTTGGGTCCTCTTCGTAGAAAGTCTGCCTCCTTTCTGATTTCCTGTCTCAGTTTTTTGAAGTGCAGATTCCATGAGGGTTCTTTGGCAGTGGAGGAACCGATTCGTTCTGAGTGTCTGATTTCACGGGAGAGTGGAATGACGTTCGGGGGAATGGAGTCCCATGTGTTGTCACTCTCTTCCTTTCCAGGGAGTGCTCCCTGAAGGTCCGAGAAGAAGATCGCCTCTTTGGGAGGGGCAAAACAATTCGGGTCGTGGAGACGGATCTCGGCATTCTCTTCCTGCGAACGGGCTGCCTCCACCTTGGTGTGATACTCTACGCACTGGAGCTCTTGCTTGACGATGTGCTTGTTCTTCAAGCTCTGGAAGGCTTTGGCCTCGTCAGTGCGAAACGTGTTGTAGCTGCAGGCAGGAGCGGGGTAAGCAGTCAATGTCCAAAGGATACCTGCATGGGTGACTGTTGGCTTTCTGGAGCTAACTTTGTTGTAGAGAGCTTGTGGGTATGCTAGAGTCAGACAAAGGAAGGATAGATTTTGCTTCGTTTTTCTCTTCCTGATGACCAGAGCAGTGAATCCCGCCTCTCTCTCTCTCTCTCCACACATCAAAATGAGCGCAGCCAAAAAAAAAAAAGTCGCGTGCCGATACATCGCTTCCATGTGCATACATGTGAAAACGGGTCCACGTAGCTGACCTTTTTCTGGCCTCGACTCGGAATTTCTTCAGTTTCTCCCGGCCGGAAGGCTTTGCGGACCTCCGCTCTGTCACACACGCAGCATTGAGAGGACCCCTCTTTTGAAGGGCCCCTATCTGGGCGATCACAGAGGCGTACGTTCGAAAATCCCCAAATTTCATCCCACCAACCCCCCCAAACCCAGCCTGACTCCCTGCAGTGGGAGAGGAGGCAGGGCCCCCCCCTCTCGGTGACATGGAAGGAAATTCATCTCCTAGTTTCGATCTCTCGCCTTGCTTCGACTTTTGGGCGAGGGGTTCCTCGGGAGGAGAAAATTGAGCCGCCCCCTTTGCTCTTCCTCTCGAAGAACATGAGTCGTCTCGCCCTTTCCCCCCCTCCTGAAGATGTCCTCGTTGCCGTTTCTTTCCGCTCTGCTCCTGCTGTTGTTGCTGTTGTGCGTTTGTGTACTTTTGTCTCTGCACCCAGAAATCATGGAACAAGGCATCTGCCTGTTTCTCCAAGGAGACCAATTCTTCGCACTCTCTGCTGACAGGAGAGAACTTGAATTCCACTCCAGGAGGAAAAGGCTCCTCTGGTTCCCCCAACTTCCCCGCCTTTGACTGCTGAAGAAGACCTTCAAACGACTTGGGAGCCTCAAGCGCCTCAAGTCCCTCACACGCCTTGTACGTCGAAAAATTCACTCTGTGAAGAATCTGCGGCTCGTGTTCCGGGTCCATTTTTTGAGGCAAAGGAGGGGCGACAGAGGCAGAAACCCCTCGTGGGGACTTGGGTCGAAGGCCGGGCGACTTTGCCGCTCCTGTTCCTCCTGACATGTCTTTTTGACCTTTGAGGCTGAGCTTTTTCGGTTCTGTCGTGTCTGGTGAGAAAATACAGAAACGTATATTAATACACGATTGGGACACAGCGTCGGACTGAGGCGGGGAGACAGATAAATTCAAACCTCTCGCCCCGTGTCCCTTTTCTGTCTGGCTTTTCGGCCACTCTCTCTGTATCGTCCTAATTCTTCAGATGGAGAGGGCGCGCAGCATCAGTTCGTACTCAGTGAGAAGGCAAGGATTCACGTGGTTTCACCATCAAGTCGGAAAGCTCCTGATAGCCGGGCCGGCCGGCGCTTTATATTGCGATCCTTAGATTTGTTGCGCGATTAAAGCATATTAAAGCTCGGAATGGCTCGATCGGACGCGGACCGCCCTTAGGTTTTGCGGCGGCGCGCTAGCGCGGCGGCGTACGCATGGCCGGTCCTGCATGGCGGCGGCGCGCGGGCCAGGCTCCATCCAGTCAGAGCTGTGGCGGCCTTCGTACGCGTGATTGAGCGCGTATAAGACCGCAGCGGAAGGGGACTGAGGATGGAAGAGGCTGGGGAAAAGGCGGTGCGCAGGGTGGTCCTGACCGAGCAAGTCGGAGCGACGAAGTATAGAAGGTGGCTATACCGTAAGAAGAGAGAGGGCTTTACCATTCCCCTTTGCGCGTCTCAGGAAAAGAAACGTTCTTGGTTACTCTGAAAAATGTAAAATAAACATGTTCTCTCTCTCACTTGGTCTTAATCTCTTCTTTCAATTCTTTTTCTCTTTTTCACTCTTGCGTTTCAGCACTAAAAGTCATTTTGCTTTTGGTAGCCTTTTGCCCCTTTGCCAGATGGCCTCAGATCAGAACGAGAAAGCCATTCAAATTAAGGAAAAATGATGCTGCGTATGCTTTTTCTTCAATTGTAAACCGTTTACGGTACAGGCTAGACCTGTGCGGGCCGGCCAGGGAGGTCTGATGTGTCTAGGCGCTTTCCTTGGGAGCTGCACATCGGACATTCGGCATTGGGGCGGGAGGCCAATCCTCCGGACATAAATCCTAATCCTAATCCTAATCCTATGGCGATCAAGATATTCGAAGCCTAGAATCGAAGGCCCACAAGTTTTCACATCCACATAAATTCGTATCCACCATTGGACCACCAAATTACAGTATAAAATATTATAAAATCAAATTGAAAAAGACTTTTCTAGACTTTTTAATTAGCTTTTTAACCATTAAAAAATTATTAGCCGTTTCAAATGTAAATTTAAATTGATTAACCAAAACAGTATTCTAACATACTCTAACATAGAAAACCATCAGTTCCAAGCTGCAGTTCTTTAACTTATAAACAACAGTGTGTGTTACTTAATTTCTAACTATTTCTGACAGTTTTACTTTGTTCCAGACATTTACATACGTGTAGAAATTTCGTGTAGATATACGTAGATGTGGCTACAAAGTATTATAAAATACATATGGTAGGAGGTTTCTATCATTTGAATTGCTTTATTCAAACTGGTTTCAAAATCACGTCATGCTCTGGGAGGTTTCTATCATTTGAATTGCTTTATTCAAACTGGTTTCAAAATCACGTCATGCAGAGCATGAATCCGTACGTGCATGTATTTATGGTGCAGTAAGGAGTGAGTCTCAAAGCGTCGATCTTTAGAGGTTGTAGGAGCTGAATTTCAGACTCACTTACTTGACATCAAGTAGTATTTCTACTCTCCCTTCTCTCTACCACTGTCATTCCCCTGTCCGATCCCTTCCTCGATCCTTGCTCGCTGTGTCTCTCTTCAGTTGTCTCGGCGCTCTCTCTCTCTCTCTCTCTCTCTCTGAGACTCTCTCTTCACCACACTGCTCTGCTCTTTTTTGCCCGTTTGAATTCCTCAGCGAATGTTTACGGCCAAGCTTGCCAGAAAAACAGAAAGCTGGACGCACAAATACATACGGAAATTAGTGAAGACGGGAGAAACGAATTCAGTTTTCACGCTCGCTTTGCCTGGTTCAATAACAAATTCATTCTTCTGAAAGACGCATCTCTCTCTTCCTCTCGTCTCGCGACCTTTTCCACCCTTTGTGCCCCGTTTCATTTCGCAGACTGCTGCATTGACCTACAGATAGAAAAATAAACGCACAGAAATAGACGTACAAACAGATGATCGGATTCTGACAAGACATGTACAGACAGACGAACGGAAAGATACCCGAAGTTTAAAGCTGCTCATGTATGCATGCATCTGTCAGGTACCATCAATCAAATCATGCATGCAGTCAGTCAGTCAGACAGACAGTCCAGTCAGCAGATAGGATGAATCGAGAAAGAAAGAAAGACCCATGCAATGTTAACGATCGACACTTTCCTTCCACAAGTTCTTCTTGCTGACAATGATCCCGCCAAAACAGAAGCGTACCGGCCAACAGAAGGCAATCGATGTGAGAAGGGAATCAGTGACTCGTCTTGTAGAACAGCAAAAAAAGATTGAGGATGCACAAGCTCACCTCACTCGCGAATAATGATCTTCCGAGCTGCCCTGTGGCCCAAAGGATAGACAAACCTTTCATACTCACTCAGCATCAGGGGAATTTTCTTGTCTGAGGTCTTGTCGCCTAACAATACGATGGAATGCACAAATATACTCACAGAAAAAACGTGCCGCGCTTCTTTTGTACATGAAGGTTTTGTTTTTTCTTTCCTTCCCTCCCCCCCGCCCCCCCCCATGAGCAAGGTCCCTTGTGGTCAATACGAAAACGTCCATGCAGTCACACAAATAAAAGAAGAAACGACGTGACGTCAGCATTTCTTTCACGTCACAAACAAGCCAAGGGGGGGGGATCCTTTGACAGCCAATTCAACGTCTCCATTTGCATTAGGACATGTTCGGCTTTCCCTCACCGTTGTCTTCTCCTCAACTCCATAGGACATCTGTATGGATATACATTCATTCCGCCCCCATACAGGAATTAAACCTTCTTCCCTTCTCACGCCGGGTGAGCGTATGATGATGTCCTGCGGTTTGCATCCCCTCCTCCCCCCTTCTCTCTTCCTTTCTCCCCAGATTCTTTGGTATGAACCTGCCTGCCCGTGGAACAGTCCGTCAATTTTTCCGCAGCTTGTCTCTTTTCTCTTTCCTTCCGCTCTCAATCAAGCCTTAATGTAATACTTCACCACAGCGAACGGCTGCATGTTGTTATGAGGCTTGTCCCCCCCCGCTTTCGCAGACTCTGCCGTTCTGGTACCGGACCAGCAGTTAGTACTCTTCCCGCTCTGGGGGTACTGGCCCTGGAAAATTGTCACAGAGTGGCTATGACTCGGCATCTCAGACTCACTCAGCTTGTGCGTCTCATTCCCCCCAGTCGAACCGACCACACGCTCAGTCAACCCCACCCCCTGCCCATGCCCTATCAGAGTCCTTCCCCTCAAGTCCGGCAGGTTGAACGTTGAACTGCCGTCTCCTGCACCAAAAGTCTCACCCACTACTTTGAACAGACTCACGTAATCGAGCCTGCTGATGGTGGAACCATCACAAAAGAGGAATCCCTCAGGCACCTCAGACGATGCCATTGCAACAATCGTCCCCGTGCTGACCGTTTTGGAGGCTGCTTCTTTCGCCTCTATGGCAGTGGCGTTCACTGCCTCCACTGCCTTTTGCATCTCCTCTCTCGTGGCTAGGGCCTTCTCCCTCTCCGTGAAGGATGCCATTGCAGCATCCAGTTCTGCCTTTTGGGACTGTAACGCTTTCATCACTTTTGAGGCACACTCGGCGACTGTGAGGCCTTTGCAGTCTGTGGAAGGATCTTCTCCCTCTCTCGCCTGCTTCTGCTTCTGTGCGTGTTTGCTCTTCTTCGCACCCGTGTTGGTCTCCTCCTTGACGGGAAGGAAGGCAGGAGGGGTGTCGACTGTCTCTGTGTCGACGGTGAAGGAAACCGTCAGGGCGCTTTCGTTGGTCTCTTCGTTGGCGGGAGCTGGGAGGGAGGGAGAGGGGGCGGGGGAGCGCAGAGCTTTCAGGGAAGCGGCGATGTAGGCGGTTGAGGAGGAGAGAGAGAGGCTGCTGTTGGAGACGGAGGGAGACGGAGCCTCGATGATGAGAGGAGACGAAACGTCGTCTGAGGAGGCCCTGTTGTCCCCCCACACGAGCATCTGCTCAGCGTAGTGCACGAATTCCTCTGAGAAGTATTTCTTGTTCACTGTGGAGCCGGGCTGCAGGTCCTCTAGACATCTGCATGCAAGGAATGAAGGAGGGACGAGAAGGGAGGGACGCTGCATTATGTGTGTGCGTCTGAGAGGAATGGAATGGAGACATATTTTGGACAGGAGGGACAGAAAGATGGGGCAGTGCAGGAGACATGAAAGACAATGAAGGGGAGAAATGCGCGGACAAAGGGACAGGGGAGGAGGAAGAGCGGAAGGGAAAGGGAGAGGGAAAAGAAACATAAGGCAAATTAACGCACGAGAGAGAAATCCAACAATTCTGTCGGAGCATCTGCTTATTTATCTGATGACTATTTATTTACTTACCTGAAGGACAGAGATGCCTCCTGCACTATGGACAATTGGTTGACGATTTGGTCCACCGTCCATCTCTCCCAGTCGATCGGCTTCTCGATGTGGCACCTGAGGTACTGGTATTTGCCTCTGTTGTACCACCCAGGTCCAAAATGAAGACTCCAGGGGTTGCATCTGCATCCGGTGTGGGGGGGGGGGGAACAAAAATGGATGTGCCGAGGCCGGCCTTCACAATCTGACGTACCGGTTTGACGTTCTTCATGGTTTTCCTTCGTTGGGACCCATATGGGTTTCCATTTGCACTGTCAAGCGATGCAGACAACAGTCAAAGAGAAAGAGAAAGAGAAAGAGAGAGAGAGAGAGAGAGAGAGAGAGAGAGAGAGAATGTGTGTAAGTGCGTGTGTGTGAGAGGGAGAGAAAGGAGACTCGATCACGAGAACCCACACAGGGAAGGAAATGAGTGCACGCACGTGATGTCCCTGCGTCCTTCTCTTGCTGAATTCACACGGAGGAAGACGCGGAGGATAGGAAGAGCAACGAACAAAGGCAGCGAGGGAGGATTGAAAGGGCCAACGAGTCAGTGAACTCATAAATTTATGAAGGCCGGAAGAAAGTAAAGAACAAACTGCAAATTTGTAAACTCCCCCCCCCTCCCCACCTGCACGAGGGATACCACCCCCCGATATGGAAGCAGTTGGAGCACTTGCAGTCCTGCTTCAGCCCCGGATTGTCCTTCAACATCTCCTGGACGCACTCACAATCCACGCTCTCGAAGTAGGACGCGAACATCTTCTCAAATGTGTCCACGTACCTGCATGTCCTCTCTCATACGAGCAGAGAGACAAATCAGTAAATGTGTGACGGGAAAATAGAAAAGAAATATTTTCTTCCCTCTGTGGCAACATGCACCACTGAGGCTGAACACGTGAACATTTTCTTAAAGGTGCCAAGGCCAAGGAAATCAAGGCGTGCACACAGATGATGAACATCTTGGTAAACGTACAGAAAAGAAAAAATGAGCCTCCGGAGAGGCATTGCTGAAATCCGACCCTTCCCCGTCCCTCCCCCACTGACCCTGTCACTGCACAAAAGAGCTCCTGTCCAATCTTTTCCAGTCTGTCTAGCAGGGCGTTGACTCTTTTGTCCACGTCTGCAATGATCTTCTGCATATTCTTGGTCGTCTCCTTCTCCACCAGCATCACCACTTCCTCCACAGACCTCTGGGCATCCTTCATCAACTCCTCTGCTCTCTGCACGGCAAACTCAGCTAGCTCCTGTAGCTGCAGTCGCGTCGCGTTGATCGCCTCCTTATAGTCTTCCAATGCCCTGTCCTCGACCTCCTTGGCTGCTGCAGTCACTTTGTCGACAGCCGGAGGGAAATCGACCTCGAACAAATGATCCAGGATTTTCTGTGCGGCCTGACGGATATTATCAGGCAGCCTGTCTAGAGCTCCCGCCACATCTTTGGCCCCTCCACAGACTCCAAAAATGTCCAGGCCACACCCCGCATGTGCCACAGAGACGAGGGACAAGGGCGCCAACAGCAACGACACCAGCTTCATCTCTACGAGGTGGAGACGGCAAACAAGAAACTGGAGACAGAGACAGAGACTGAATACTCGATGGAAAGCGGACCAGCCGTGATTCAAACGTACACAGGGCTGACCGCCAAAGATCGATCGAAGGTGTTCCTTCACACTTGAAACCGCAATGTCAGATCGAAGGTGAATCAATGACAGATAAGGCGATTCAGAGTGGAATTTCAGACCGACCTGAAATAATTGCGAATTAATTCTGAGTCAGTCTCCGGCGTTCCCTCATTTTTTCTGGCCGGCATGTCTCCGCACATCTGCCGCGCGGGCTTTTATCCGCGCGCCCGAAACTTTCATAAACTTTCAATTAACTTAATTAGGGAGGTCGCGGCGGCCTCCCCGACCATGCATGCGCATCCCCGGCCCCCCCGCGGCCTTCGCACAAAAATTGCATGGTCGACTCGCGAATGATGTTACTGTGGTATCATAATTAATGGTATCATATACTGTGGTCGACTGAAGATACGGGCGAATCTGTTGGCCGAGGAGAAGGGAGCACCCAACTCACTGACCAGAAAACCCCGTCTATATTCTTTCGCTTGACGTGATGCCTTCCTTCCGTCCAACGGTTTCGCTGTGAAATCCTCCGAAGGTACAGGGAACGTGTATGTCTGTCCCGTCTCTTAACTTCATCAGCCTTCCTCGGTTTTTGTTTCGATCCGGTGCTTTTTCTCTAAAACCGAGATTTGGAAGCGTGGCAGAAGGTAGTGGTCTTTGTCTTGGTCTCTTGCTGTCTTGATCAAGCCGAAAGACTGAAAATCTACACATTTATCAGTGCCGTCTACGGATTAGAAAAAGCTTTTCGTAGAGAAGTTGGATAGCTAGAGGGCTTTGACCTTAGATCTCCAAACTTCCTTTCCTTCTGAAGTTTCTCCTGCAACTGGCCATTGAAGAGGAACCCAAGTAGAGACCATGGCAAAGAAACGAAAAAATGCAGCCCGCCAAAACCAAAACCAGGCACAGCAACCAGAGCAGTCGAAAGCCACGGTCCAAGTACAGGTACCCCCTCAACCTCAGTCGCAGGCACAGCCGGCCCCTCACCTTCTTCACATCCCCCCTACATCAAAAGAGCCTGACGTTTCTCCAGCCACAACCCCGGCAGGCTCCGACGACGGCAGCACGCCCTCAGCTGTCACAGAGAAGCCGCAAGGCAGGAAGAGGCGGTGGACCTGGATTTTATCTGTGCTTGTGGGTCTCATCATTGTGGTCCCTCAGGTGGTGCCAGACGAAGTGTCCAGTCAGTTCTACGGTCAGCTGACGGACAGCGTGGCTGGGTTGAGCGAGTTGATGTCCCTGAACGATACGACGATCATGGTGGATATTCTGATGATGTTACGGAGAACTGCGAAGGACTGGACGGAGGTGGCCCCAGAGCCTGGCCGGGTCCTTGCAGAAGAGGGG
The DNA here is from genome assembly GCA_018398765.1 of Chromera velia. Taxonomy (NCBI): domain Eukaryota; family Chromeraceae; genus Chromera; species Chromera velia. The sequence continues at coordinate 5,168 of JAHBMJ010000606.1, read as the reverse complement.
GCGAGGGCCAAACACCCCGTGATTATTGTGCCTGGATTCATCACCAGCGGGTTGGAGATTTGGAAGCCTGCAGACTGCGCGAAGGGGGACATGTTCAGACAAAGGATATGGGCAGGTGAGTCAGGCAAACACACATACACTTCACTCAGTCACGCGATCATTTGTGAGAGGGGTGTACGAGGCACAGCTGGGGTTCGGGCAACAAAGCAGACTTATGGAAATCTTCTCTCGAAAATGTCCGAAACTGCACACTCATTCCGTGTCTTGGACATTTTCTGTCTTTGTAGAGATTCGATCTTGCATGCATGGGATCTTTTTTGTTCCTTCAACCCTTTTTCTTCCACGTCTTATGGTGCTCGTGCCCAGGCTGGTCTTTTTCTTTTTCTTTCTCTTATTTTTCAGGTTTGACGATGTTCACCTCGTTGTTGAGAGACCCTGATTGTTGGATGAGACACATGACCTTGAACGAGAACAACACAGACCCACTGACGTTGAGTGAGAACGGGAAGGACTACACAGAGGAAGTCAAGGTGAGAGCAGCCAGCGGACTGGAGGCGGCGGACTATTTCGTGACTGGGTTCTGGCTGTGGGCAAAATTGATCAAGAACTTGGCGGAAATCGGGTCAGTGGGTCGTTTTCTTGTTGTTGTTGTTGTTGTTTTAGCAGCTGCTGATTTGTTCGCTCGCTTTCCTGCATCTCAATCTCTCTTTGGCCTGGCTTCTCTTCTCTTCTCTTCTCTTCTCTTCTCTCTTTTCCGACTAGAGGAAGGACCACCCTTTTTCTTTTCCTGTGCAAACAGCTGAACACTTGAGAGAGACCTCCAGGAGTCCCGACAGTCAACACCCGGGTGGACCCCTTGATCTCCACAGAGAGAGAGGGTCTGGGTCAATCAACTCCTTTCTCTTCTCGTTGAATTGACTTGAGACCGACACCCGACTGAATGGAGGACTCGATGCCATGCATGCAGAGAAGTGGGCGTGAGGGTTTTTGATCTTTAGCGTCTCTCCCGGCTTGGCTGACCGAGTGCATGCAGGTATGACCCCGGCATGCTCCACATGGCCTCGTACGACTGGCGCCTGGGCCCCCAAACCCTCCAGACCCGGGACGCGTATTTCTCCCGTCTCCTCAGCCAGACGGAGGCTCTAGTGGCAGTCACGGGGGAGAAGGCGGTGTTTGTGTCGCATTCCATGGGGACACAGGTGGGTGCAGGGGGGGGACGTGAGGTGGGGTCTGCATGGGGGTGAGCAGAAGTGGTTGGCCCTCCGGTTGCTGTACACACACAAGACGGACACGGGAGGAAACAAAGGCGAGCGAGCGAGCGAGAGAGAGAGAGAGAGAGAGAGAGAGAAAGAGATCAGCATGGTTTTCTCATGTTTTCCTGACTCTCCCGTCTGTCTCTTCCCTTGCCGTTCTCTCTCCCTCCCGTTGAGTGTGTGCGTGCATGTATGAGTACGAATGTGGTCGTGTGAGTGTGTATGTGTGTATGTATGTACGCAGATGATGCACTACTTCTTTCGGTGGGCAGAGAGTCCCTTTGGGGGCAACAGAGGGAAGGACTGGGTCGAGAAGCACGTCGACTCGGCCTTCACAATTGCGGGCTGCCTGTTGGGAGTGCCCAAGGCACTAACGGCTCTGCTCTCGGGACAGCTCCCGGATATTGCGCAATTGGGGCCGTTGGAGGATATTCTCACACGCGGTGTGTTTAGCTTAGCAGCGAACCGAAGGAGGGCCATGTGGCGCACCTGGTACTCCCTCCTCAACATGCTCCCCAAGGTTCGTCATCAGAGACAGATTTACACACAAATACGAAGGCACACAGGCGCAAGTACATGTAAAAATACATGTACACGTATACACGCTTCCATATTCAAACACACATATTTTCGCTAGAGGTTTTCAAAACTTGTGGTCTATGCATGATCATGAGCACATGCGCATCGCTTCTGCATTTTTCAAAGTCGCTGTATTGCATGCATACAGACACTTTCGTATGCGAATCCTCCCAGGAGATTTTTTTGGCATGCAGGGATTTGAGTTTCTGGCGTCTTACGGATGGATTGTAGACATGCCGAGTTTTGGCTGGTTTGTGCTGTCGTCAGTGTATAGGGTGGCATCTCTACTGCATGAGGCGGTTGTGAGTATTTCAAAGTAGCACTTTAATTTTGTTCGTTTTCTTTTCTGCGTTGCAGGGGGGAAATGCGATCTGGGGAGGTCCTTTGCCGAGTGGGGGGGCAGAGGATCTTCCGTTGTCTCCTGAGGATTCGTTCTTTCGGGCTGAGGGTATGGCGTCTTTGGGTTCCATGATTGCCCGGAGGGAGGGGGAGGGGGAGGCAGAAGGGGAAGAGGGGTGCGAGGAGGGGGACCGGGAGGAGTGCGACCTGTCATTGATGGAGAAGGGGAGAAAGGAGGAGAAAGTTCCTTTTAACGGTACGGGAAAAGTGAAAGGGTATATGGGCTTTCGCGTCGAAACTGCTGTGTTCCTACACTAATTTTTCTCCCTCTCTCTCTCGCTGTGTGTGTGTGTGTGTGTGTGTGTGTGTGTGTGAGCGAGTGAGGTGTTTCCGCAGCTCCGACCGAAAGAGCCTGTCCTGAAATCATGTGGCGGTCTGGCAGCCGACGTTCATATTTTTTGCGTGCGTTTGTTTGACCTTCGGCTTGAGTGTGCGTGTGCTTGCGTGATGTTTTCCCCGTGCATTTTCTTCAACGCACGAATTCAAGTTTTATGCCTCATGTCCGTACTTTCCTTCTGCAGGCAACCTGACAGCCGAGGAAACGATCGAAGCCTTGAAGGGGGAGTCTGAGGCAATCACCCGGGCAATTGATGAGAACTTCTATTTGGGTTTTGTGGGTGTGACGGAGGCAGAGAGGAACGCAACGGCGGAGGAGACACCACGGATGATGACCTCAGTGTTGGGGGGGAACCTCCCGGAGGCCCCCGGCATGAAACTGTTTTGTTATTACGGAGTCGGCCTTCCATCTGAGAGGTCCTTCTTCTACAAGAGGAGACGGAAGGTCGTTGAGTCGGATCCGAAGGAGAAGGAGGAGACGGCTGCTTTTGCCTCGGGGGCGGGAAGGGTGGAGGAGTGGGAGCTCGATAGAAGCCTCCATGTTTTGTTGACCTCCGAAGAAAAGAAGAAGGGGAGGGAAGAGGAAGAAGAGGTCAGCTGAGAGAGACCTCAGTTTTTCCTCTACTTTTCTTTCTTTCTTTCTTTTCTTTCTTTCTTTCTTTCTTGCTTTCTTGCTTTCTCGCTTTCTTGCTTTCTTGCGTGCTTTCTTTTGAGAACCTTCTTTGGTTCTCTCCCTCCCTTTCTTTCTTCTTTCCCTCCCTTTCTTTCTGTTTTCTTTATGTTTTTTTTCATCTCTCCAGTGTCAAGAGAAAAATGCCAAACAATTAAGCACACAGTTGGCTTGAACGTGCACAGCACACACGCGGAGGGGGTTTTCTTCCTTCCTTCCTTTCTTCCTTCCTTCCTGCTTTCCCTTTCTCTTTCCCGGTCTGTGTCGACCTGCCTGCATCCATTCATCCATCCATGCAGATGATTCTCTCGCCTGGAGAGAGGGGCAGCGTGCTGCACTCCACGGGGGCTCTGGGGGGAGACAGGAGATATGAGGTCTCATACGGAGTTGCGTTCTCGGAGGGAGACGGGCCTGTGCCTCTGCTGGCCTCTGGGTATCCTTGTGCAGGGCCTCTGCAGGTCGGTGGGAGGGTGGAGGGTGGGTGTCTGTCTGTGTGTCTCTTTTGATCCGCTGTGCATGTTTGTGCGTCTGCTCTCTCTCTCTCTCTCTCTCTGTGTGTGTGTGTGTGTGTGTGTGTGAGAGAGAGAGAGAGAGAGAGAGAGAGAGAGATTTTTGATGTGTGTGTGCATATATTTGTATATGCAGAGAGGCCGGGAGTTGAACCCCAGAGGCCCCGAAGTCCTCCTCAAAGAGTTCCGGTACAGGACGCCCTCGGGGCCCTCTCTGGACCTGAGGGGGGGCCCTGAGGCTGCAGACCACGTGGACGTGATAGGGAATTCCGAGATGATCAGGGACGTTCTCTTGGCAGCGTCGGGGAGAAGGGAGAGGATCGAGCAGAGGGTGCACTCACAGGTCTGGCTGCATGGGGGGGGTGGGAGTGGGTTTTTGTGGGTTTCGCTCGTTCTCGGTGATGCGTAGAGTCGTTTTTTCTTTCTCATTTTTGTGTACAAAGAACGTGACGAGGAGATGACCGGTTAGAGGGGTTTGCCAGGGTTGCGTTGGGGGCGGGGATTTCTCTTAAAAGACATTCTCCTCAAGCTTTGATCAAGAATTTGAAAATTCGTGTCCCCCAGAGGCTGATCGACTGGAGAAGATGTCATGGGTTAGGGGCGTGTCTCTCTCTCTGTCTGTCTCTCTCTCTCTCTCTCTCTCTCTCTCTCTGTGTGTGTGTGTGTGTGTGTGTGTGTGTGTCTGCGTATGTGTGTAACTTCGTTGGACTACTTAATCTGTTTGCCTTGCTGCTCCCTGCATGCAGATCTTTCGGTTGACTGAGGAGATAGACAGACGGGTCGACAGGTGGAGGCAGTCGTGGAAACAGAAGGGGGAGCAGGTATCATTGTTGTAGTGTTTAGCTGTGGTGTGACACACACGCACACACAAGTGGCCTTTTGTCGTTCACGGTGGTTTTTTATTGTGTCATTTAAGTACGCATGTCTTCCTTGTATCTATTTAATCTCTCTGTCCCGTTCTGTCTGTGACACCAAGAGGCATGGGCATCCGACTCCGTTGCAATTCATAGACTGGCGGATCGCATATGAAAGTGGGTGTAGTGCAAGTGAATGAAGGAGTTGACGATGAATTTCTTTCAAAGCTGTGCTCTCGTTGAGATCGAATTTCCTGTCTGTCCGATCTCCGCATCGGTGTGGCGTTGATGTTCTTCGTGTACGTACAAAAGGGGGTTCATGCACGCACATGCATCGAGCGTCACTGATCGTCTCTAGGCGACGCACAGTGGTAAAAAAAAAAAAAAAAAAATCTGAAAACGTCTATTCTTTTTTTTTTATTTATTTAAAATTTTATTGTATATGTAAAAAAAAATAAAGGTTAAATGACTAGCTTCAACTAGAGTTTGAATCATATCTAGGATCCCTGTTTCACTTTTAGCTTGGTAGACGCTTAAAAGGATTGACCAAAACTAGCTCCGACTAGAG
>JAHBMJ010000605.1:0-44142 GCA_018398765.1 Chromera velia | reverse complement strand
GGGGGGGGGGAGGTACTGGGAGGAATGGGACAGGCAGACCCAGGAGCAGGCCTAGGGGGGGTGGGAGGGGAGGAATGAGTCTATCGGTACCGGAGGGAAGGGATAGGCTGGTGATGGGGGCCAGAGTGCAGAGTATGGATACAGGTGCACAGATGAGAGAGAGCTCCACAAAAAGGGATCGGGTCAGATCGGCATCGTCGGGGGAACATGACGGAGGGGCGAGCTCCGGCTTTGCCATACCGAGGTCGGGAGAGGAGGAGGCGGAACACAGGACCCCAAAACGGGCGGTCCCTCGGTTCCGCCCTGCATCTGCGGGGAGGGGGAGGAAGGTGCTAAGCGCACACCGGATTCATCCCCCGAGTGTCCCAATGGATGGAGGGAGGATTAACTACGCTGACCTCGTAGATCTGCCTATGTACAGGCAGCCCAGAAATGGTGGGTTGGGGGGATAGAGATGGCAGTATAGCATGGACAAAACGAGAACAATCGAGGCTATCATAAGGCAGGAAACAAGTCCCAGGGAGGCGAGGGAGGAAGTTCTCTCCTTCCTCAGGGACTGCTCAGTCGAGGGGGATTTGGATTCCCTAGGCCTAACCGAGCTGATCTACGCGATAGTGGTGGCAAGGCAGCATCTACATGGACTCCTTGCTGAGAGGGGGGAGGGACAGGGTAAGAGGGAGGGACATGGTTGACTAGGACCTGTGATGGACTGTTTTTCTGATCAGTGCATGTTTGATGTGGCCTTTGATTTTTCTTTCTTTTCATCTATGGTAGACCAAATGAGGGATGAGTTGGCAGGGTTGAATGACTGTCTTGATACTGATCTGAGGGATTATGGGGGCTTTAGCAGGGAGAACGTGAGGCAAAGGATCAAGGCTGAGTTAGACTGTCTTACACTCAAGCTCGGTGGGTGTAGGATGCTTATTGCACTACTTAATGTACATGGGGGGGAACCATATCCGGTCTGTGCACAGAGAGTGGAAACATACAAATGCGCGTTGACAGTTGTCTTGGTTGCTAAGCCTTCCCATCCTCTTTCGTACACTTTGAAGGTGATGCCGGCTTCAGAATCTCCTGATGATCAATGTAGGGCGTGGTCATACAGTCGGACCTTGTTCAGGAAAAAATGTCGACAGAAGATCATGAGGAGATTGATCCTCTTTCATTGTATCGCTGCTTCTGTCTGGCTTGAGTTGGGGAATAGTGCATACAGTAAATATTTAAGGGAGGTGAGGAGTGCATGTAGAGAAACAGGTGGGCATACTGGGTGGTGGGACAGGAAAGTGATTTACATGGTTTGGTCCTAATGGAAGAGAGGCTTGTACCTCGGGAGTACGGTGGGAATGGCGCTTGATCGCATCATGAAGCACTTCTATGCGGCTTTGCGATCAAGGAGGGGAGGTCGGGCAGCGAATAAATTTAGGCGGGGGTATGCATATCGTTTTTACTCAGTACTGTCTAGTGATACTTCTCGTCATGCTCTCTTCGTTGTATTGCCTCTGGCACGGGTGGATGGTGGACAGATAAGTCTTCGTATGATGGAATTGCTTTGTATTAGAGCATATCAACCGATGTGGAATACTGTGGATGTCTCGAGGAAGGAAAGGAATGACCCTTCGATTGAACTGAAACCTGAACGCTCCCGTTTGTCTGCCCGTGCGTGCAAGAGAGGTTCAGGTTACATTCAGCTAAGACACAAGCTTCGCTCCTCTCTGTGCATAATGAAGGAGTCGGGGAAACTTGAGAGGGGAGGTATTTTCCTCTGTCGTGATGAATTTATGCAGAGAGTGGGTGGGAAAAGGGGGGATGAGTCTGGGAATGCATATGTTTCTCTTTTTTATGATAGACTTCTTGTGATGTTTTTCAAGAAGGTGCTTCCTGATAGGTTGATCAGATCTGTCAATGCCAGTAAGGATGATATCAAGGCATGTGTGAGGAGGGTTCCGAGAAGGGGAATTCTTGCTACAGGCAGACAGACATTCGACATGAACGTTAAACGTCTATGTGAACTAAATGGATGGTCAATGATGGAGATACTGAAAGGGACGTCGATTTTTATTCGCCTTCCGCTTGCTGACTGTCTAAAGTTCAGGGCTTTTTACTTTTGTCAGTTTGAATTGATCAGAAAGGAAGTTGCTCCGCAGAGCTTAGTTTATCTGAGACTCCTGCCGTCAAAACTTAAGAATTTGAAACAGATGCTTAACAATATACATAAGGTTTGTTGTGATGCTCCTTCTGAATTGTATGGTAACTTGCATGATGATTGTCCTTGCATTCGAAATTCAATCGCTCAACTTCTCGATCTACCCTTTCTGGAGGGACATGCATGCGCACTTCTTTCTTCTTCTCCGTCTCTCCGTTTGCTTTTCTCTCTCCCTTTGAATTTCTCATCTTCACGTAAATTATGGCCGAACAGTGGATTGTGGGCAATAGTTGAGAAGGGGATTGACTTTTTTATTTCTTCTCTTGTCTCCCCAAGGGGTTGCGGAAGGGGACGTTTCGGCTCTGCCCGGCATGGTCAGGGGAGGGGGGGTGGCGGAGATATGTCTGTGGCGGTTATGGCAGACCTAAGAGAGAGGTGGGTGACTACCCTTTTATGTGCTCCATGCTCTGAGGAGGGGGCCTCCTCTTCCGAAGAAGGCTGGGGTGGTGAAGAAGTTGTTGGATATGTTGGCTGTGGTCCCGGTGGATAAGGCTCGGGGCGATCTAGCCTTTCTATATGCATGGAAGTACAGCCAAGCTGTAAGAGCAGCTTTCATCGATAACGGATCGTATGCTGTCTTGCAACAGGCGGACCTTGATTGCACTGTTAATGATCTGGCGAGTGGCATTGCGGACCAGTCTACTGCCCTGAAGTCTTTTCTTTTATGTTTAGGTCCCTTGAATAGAAGGAAGCATCGTTTTGGGACTGGTCTTCTATGGGCAAAAAGGAAGTCTTGGAGGGACGATGGTTGGTTGCCCGCGGGCTGGTCGTTAATCAAATATCGGCCGCTTGTCTCATATGCTTTGCATGGACGTAAGTCTCTTTTTTCCTTTGCATGTCAATGTTTAAATGGCTTGCTTTGTTACTTCGGTCCTCACTGTGACTTGAACTCGACTTTTTCTTTTTAGAAATGTGTGTCTAAATTCAACGCCGGGTATGGACATTCCGCTGATCGGTCCGAACGGCTTTTGCTGAAGCCTGATTGGCCTGTTGGTCACATTAAGATGGTTGTTGATAACATCAAGGCTTTCTTCCCCTCCCTCCCACGCGATGCCTTTTTGTTGTCACTTAGAAAGTTCGTCACGAGGGTGAAGGTAGAATCTCGACACAGATATATTGTTCTGCTGAAGTTCCATCCTTTCTGTAAGAAGGAGGCTGGGGAGGCATATGGAGAGGCATGGGTGTCACGCAAACAATATGTAAAGCCTGTTGCCTTCTTATCCTCTCACAACAGATTCACAGATACCATCTCATGCCCTATTGATGTCCTACCGGAGATTGTTGACCTTGATTTTCATACTAATCTGATTCATGTTCATGGATAACTGATTTGATAGAAAGAAGGCTTCCCTCAGAGGAGTCCATGCTCTCCTGGGGGGGCTAGATTCTTTGCAGCCTGGCAAGAGTTCTCGGTTGCTGATTCTTTCTCTGTTTCATCTTGGGAAGACAAGTCATGGTTTGGTGCACGATATATAGATATGACCGCTCTCTTTTTATTCGTTTTCCTGGCTGTGCTTCTTCTGATATAATGAGTCTTTGGGATGGGAGCCCTCCTGCTTTACTTTTATAGGAAGATCTTTACAGTCCTGAATGTGTCTTGGAAAGAGAGGGAGGCTCCACGGTGCTGGGGCTTCGGATTTTCTTTCTCCAACAGGCACCCTCTATTTTGCTTTTTGCAGCTGCAAACCCTAATCGGGATGCTCTCGTCGAATGATATTATGACCTTTATGCTTTTTCCTTTTCTTGCCCCCATGATTTCGATAATGCTCTTCTATTCCCTCCCTTTCCTACCCTGAAGAGAGTTAGATTCATCCATAGTTTTTCTTGCATTCCTCGGTTGCAGAGAATGATCAGACAGATGAGTTTGAATGTATTACGTTTTTTGCTTTCCTGTAATGCCCTTGCTTGTGTTCTTATTGATGAGCTGACTTTTCTTTTTCTTGAATGCTTTCTTCTTTGTTGGCCTTTTCATTTTCTTGTGAAGGTTTTTTCTGGTGTCATTGCTCGTTCGAGGAGTCCTTCATTGATCGCATTATGGAATGAAAGAACTTTCTTTCTTTTTACTGTTCTTGGTTGATTTTGTTACATTCCCTCTTTTGATGATTGATCTTCTTATATTCTTTCCTGCTTATACCATTGAGTGCACTATTCACCTGCTGGAAGCGATAGACAAAAGACAGCAGCAAAAGGGAAAAAGGGGTCACGCACATCGATTCTCATGCCTTGTCTTGTGTTTCTCGATTGATCAGATGTTGCATTCTTGGAGTCAGTCCGTCTGATATTGCATACATGGTTCCAGTGTGTCAGCACCATTGTATATTATGCGATCAGACCCATAACTTCTTGTGAATGATATGCGGGTAGAAGGTGCATACATTAATTATTCACTTTTTTCGGCGTCCCCACCCGGATCGCACAAAAGTTGAATTTTTTGCATGCATTCTTTTCACTCGATTATTTGACTTACCCAGAAGTGAGAGCATGCCATCGAATTGATCAATCTTGGAGTCGCTGATTTCGGTAGAGTCCACCGTCGGTCCTTTAGCGAACAGTACGTGCATAGCAGGACTGTCTCGGCTGTTGAAAGAGAACTAATCATACTAGAACATTCCTATGTAAATCATTTTACGGCTATGTATAATGTATAAATCAGTACTCTCTCTCTCTCTCTCTGTTTCTTTCCCTCTCTGTCTCTCTTTCTCTTTTTCTCTTTCTCTTTCTCTTTCTCTCTCTCTCTCTCTCTCTCTCTCTCTCTCTTTCTCTCTCTCTTTCTCTTTGAAGTTCTCTTTCTCTTTCTCTCCCTCTTTCTCTTTCTCTCTGTCTCTCTCTCTCTCTATCTATCTATCTATCTCTCTCTATCTGTCTGTCTGTCGGTCTGTCTGTCTGTCTATCTTTCTGTCTGTTTGTCTGTCTGTCTGTCTGTTTGTCTGTCTGTCTCTCTCTCTCTCTTGCATGCCGGGGGCGAGTGGGGTGCTTTTTACCCCCCTTTCTGTATAGGAGATCGGCGCTTTTCTATAAAAAACTTGTTCTTATAATTAGTAAGGAGTTGGAAGCTAAAACTTTTTATAAGAAGACGTTGTAATGATAGAAAAAGAACTATGAAACAGACTTTTTATATTATTTCTAGAAATACAGGCTACCATACAAATTTTGTGAGTTTTATACCTTTTTTTATTGTTAAAAACCGTTAAAAAATGGCAAAAAACTCATAAAATTTGTATGGTAGCCTATATTTTTAGAAATGATATAAAAAATCTGTTTCATGGTTTTTTTTCTATCATTACAACGTCTTCTTACACAAAGTTTCAGCTTCTATCTCCTTACCAATTATGAGAACGAGTTTTTTGCCAGAGGGGGTGGCGGCACCCTGTTCCTTCGACGCATGCAGCCGACTTTGCCTCTGTTGGCCAATAATCGGGTCTGAAATCTTTTGTCCATCTTGAAGGTCCACAGGTTCAAAACTGCGGAATCCTGAACCTCTGAGCAAACGAACTTTTCCCACATAAATGTTGCCACAAAAAGCGCTCTGTCAGATGTCTTCTGATGGTTTTAGAAGATGTCTGACAGAGCGTTTTCTCGGTTTTGATTTTTTTTTCGGGAGTGCACTTTCGGGGCTCTGGAGGAGACGGGTGTTGCTTGGTCACCTCGGATTGGCACGAAGTGGAGCTTGGAGGTGGGTCCAGTGGACACCAGCCGTCTTAGTCTTGTTTCCAACGTCTTTCTGCTTGTTGCTTCTCCTCCTGTTCAAGCGGGGAAGGGCTGCTGGCCTTATCTAGGTATTAAAGTACTGCTGCCCTCATCGCTCTTCTTACTCTTTCCTTGCAGGTCACAGTCTTGGGAGCCCCGGGGTCAACCCCCAGGTTAGCCTGTCTAAACCCGCTGCTTCTTAGGCTCTTAGTTTTTTCCTTAGGACCTTGTGCATGCAGAATAAGCTGGATAGAAGTGCTTCCTTGTTAATGACTGCACAAAGCGTGAACGCCTGTCTCTCCATGTTTACAGGTGTCGGTAGACGGAGACTTGGGAGCACCTGCAGGTCAGTTAAGGAAGCACGGCTTGCTCTCTCGCTTTGTATGATGATTTGCTTAGCATCTAGCTTCTTTGTTCTGCTACGAGCTTGACAGAAACGCACAAGGGAGGTCACTGAGAGAGGGTTGATGGAGAGTCTGCTGGAGCCTCCATTTTTTGACCGCCTCTTCTGAAGCTTTGCATAGCTCTCAGTCGTGCCAGACATTTTTCCACCCAGACCAATCGCTCAGCTTTCATGCATTTGAATGTCTTCCACTTGTTCCTTGTGTGTCAGTCTTTCAAAGCGGTCCATACTATTCTGACGCAAGTGCTCCTTACTCACTCATCCTTTCTCATTTATGGCACTCCGTACTGGTCTCCCTCTGAATATCTGGATCTACCTACAGACCTGTCCTTCTTTTTCACAGTTTCTCATTGACACACATAGAACGATTTGCAAGCTTTTACGCCGTGGAGTGTGAGTTCTTTGTGAATAAAATTATGTTGTCTCTGTGCTCTGTTCTTCAGAATCCTCTCTGACCCCTGCTGACCATCTCCTGTCCGGTCTGACCAGCCTAGCTGTGAAACCCTCCTTCCTGCACTGTTTCCTTTGTAGAAGAAGCAATTCTTTATACTTGATTGGCGGCGCTAAACGTTGTTGTTGAGCATATCCATTAGTGTTGTGTCTATGTATTTCTTTGCAGGTAACATTCACTAACTTCTATATACCACGGTGATCGTAATTTTTCCCACCATGCACCTTAGCTAATCAACCAGTCTTTTGAGCATATTTGAGCAGATTTGCACAGAAGTAACGATTTTAAATGCTCTAAAAAACTTTAGATTGCTTTAAGTAACTTTGCTCTGCCTCTCCCTTCTTTTCGTTGTTCTCCAAGTTCTACTCTATCGCCGCTTAAGAAATAAGCCGCAGTAAAAGTGATCAATGAGCAGTGTTCCTAGATTCAGAACAGACGGGACGAACCGGAACCTTTTGGCAGACTAGGCTAGATCTGCCCCTCATACACGGGGACGCGGCATGCATAACAAAAACCTCAATCATCAAGTTTTACTTTATAATAAAGCTAGAATATAGTAAATTTAAAAGTTACTTTGAATTCCACTAAGTCCTACTTTGGAGTCCACTTTGTTATACTACAGTCTACGTGTATGCGCATCATACACATCTGTGTCCTACAGCTATAGGAATACTCACTAATAAACGAACTCTTTTTATGTGTATGTGACGCGACTGCCTGGGGCAGCTTGGCTGGGTGTTCGTGCGTGCAACGCACGATCAGCATGTCGAGCTGATTGCATACAAAAACACATGCAGAGTGTTTTTATTCATTTATACATGGATCTGTTCATCTGAAAAGTGCTGGATAAGGGTGTTAGAGAGACAGAAAGCAACATTCAAACCATCATCATGCCGATTTGTCCGGATGAAGCCACTTCAATTCAGGTTAAAATAGCTTGTTTTTTTTTATGTAAAAAAGTGTAGAGGAGGCCGCTTTTTGCTAAGTAAGGGGGGGGGGAATGGCGGCTGCGCCGCCATCATGGATCTGTGTCTTGTGCCTCAGCTGGAAGAAATTGGAGAGAATATTTAATGCACAATGCAAAGAACGCAAGAGGAAAAGGGTAAGCAAGGTAGATAGACGATGACCAAGTGGTTTCTCTTTTGAAGAGGGGTGTTGGGATGAGGGTGACTCTATATGGATGCATGTATGCACCTGCCTGTCTGCAAGTACCCAACCCTTCGGGCTGTTAGTCTTTTGGTTGACTGGCAGCTGATGATTGACAGCCGGTCAGGCATATGAATATTCATACTGAGGGAAAGAAAATGCCGCAAAAAAAGGCTACCATCCCTGGTTAAACTTAGAGTGAAAAAATACCCTACTTTTTTAGGCATTCGTAGGTTACATTAGGTAATCCAAATCATGAAGAGTCACCCAATACAAATTTGTATGCATAGGTGCTTTCCGGGGCTACACACAGTAGAATTTCGTGAGCGTGTCGATCCCTCTATCTTTATATGCATTCCTCTCTCAGTTAAGTTTCCACACAGCTGCTTTGACCGTGAAGCCAGAATGTTTATGGATCTTTGCATGAAACACCTTAGCAGCAGAGACCCTGCCTGTGTGTAATATAGGGTCCGGGTGTAGATTCTGTCGAACAGATGCAACAGGTAAGGAAAGCAAGCAATAGTATGCGTCTGGCAAACCCTTTCTGTGCTTTGTGTGAATGCATTGCTATATGGCAACATGAGTCAGACGTCTTTTGGAGAGACTCTCAGTGGACATCTTGAAAATTGAATACTTGATTGAAAGTCCCCTACATTTTATGAAGATTACCCGACAGGTTTGAGACAAAAATATGGCTGTTTTAGTTCTTCTTGTAGCGAAAGCATGTGTAAAAAGAAGCAGAGGGGAGGAAGAATGCAATGCAGATTTCATTTTTTTGCTTTCTTCTCTGCAATGCAGCATATACAACCCCGTTCCTTACATACAGAGCTCTCTTTTCTCTGGCTGACTACCTGATGACTAGACCTAATGACTACAAGCAGGTCCGCCATTCAAGTGTTTGTGCTGAGACCACCATAATAAAAAAGAATAGAGACAAAGTCCACAGCTAAGATGCCCTTCAAAAATGGGGTTCATCTTTTTTGCTAGTGCAGCTGTCATACATTTGACTCTTCATTAGTTGGATTACCAAAAAAACTTTTATTTCAAGAAAGAGAGAGAGAAGAGAGCAAAGATGATTCGATATGTTGCAGTGCTGGCATACCTTCTTCTTTCATAAAACTTTCAAAGCGTTGCTCTATCTGCTTGAGGAGACAGGGGTGAATATATGTTTTTTTGGGGTCTTTGCAGGCCTGTCGGGTGCCTCGCTGACCATGCGCATACCTGGTCCTTCCCTCCACTGCACTCTTTGCTCTCTTCGGTCAGTACTTGACTGTCTGCCACTTCTTTCCACTCTATGTTCTATGCGTGGCGGATTTTTTCCCCCTTCGTCTGTCTCTTTTGTCCCGTATTGGTCTCTTTTACTCGCAAACTCTACAAAATTGTCGGCACGACGAGCGATTTTTTCTTTTCTTCTCTTTTGCCCCCCCTGTAGCAAGCCAAAAAATGGGGAAAAAATTGATAGAGTTAGATTTTGCCCAGTGCATCTTTTGTCACAGCCCCAACTTCATTCCGACTTCCCAAATTGTTCCTTTCTGAAAATAAAGTTTCCTTAGGTAATCCGAATCATGAAGAGTCACCTAATACAAATTTGTATACACAGGTGCTTTCCGGGGCTATACGCAGTAGAATTCTGTGAGCATGTCGATCCCTCCATCTTTATATGTATTCCTCTCTCAGCCAAACTTGTACATACCTGCTTTGACCGTGAAGCTAGAACATTTATGGATCTTTGTATGAAACACCTCAGCAGCGGAGATCCTGCCTGTGCATTACTGTGTGTAATGCAAGGCCCGGGTGCCTAGCCAGGTATAAATTCTGTCGAGCAGATGCAATGGGTAAGGAAAGCAAACAACAGTATGCGTCTGGCAAACCCTTTCTGTGCTTTGTGTGAATGCATTGCTATATGGCAACATGTCGTCTTCTGGAGAGACTCTCAGTGGACATCTTAAAAATTGGATACTTGATTGAAGGTCTCCTATATTTTCAAAGATTACCCGACAGGTTTGAGGCAAAAATACGGGTGTTTTGGTTCCTCTGGTAGTGAAAGCATGTGTAGAAAAAAGCAGAAGGGAGGAAAAATGCAATGCAGATTTCACTTTTTTACCTTCCTCTCTGTATGTGCAACCCCGTTCCTTGCATATAGAGCTCTCTTTTCTCTGACTGACTGCCTGATGACTATGAGCGGGTCCACAATTGGAGTGTTTATACTGACACCACTATAATAATGGAAAAGAATAGAGACAAAGTTCACAGCCAAGATGCCCTTTAAAAATGGGGCTCATTTTTTTTGTTAGTGCAGCTGCCACATATATCTAGATATACATTTGACTCTTCATTAGTTAGATTACCTAATACAAAGTTCATTTATTATTTGCAGCCGGTCATTTTGACGCATTGCCACCGCGGCAAGAAAATTTTGCCGAGCGCGGCAAGAAATTCAGCGGCCTTCATGCCTGCATGTATTGCAGTGCTCAGCCGATACACAGGCGCTCTCAGAAAGAGAATTTCACGACGGTCCTTTTTAGGTCTCTTTTGGTTCTCTAAATGTGCCAGGTAACTTTCTTAGCGGGCAGATCTTCTAGTTAGGTGGTGTAAGGCAGGTTTGTGTCAAAAGAATGGCTTCCAACAGTGTCTGGATGGTCGAGAACCACGAAATGCCGATTCGAGTTATTTTCCGACTTCCTACTCAGACCAATCTCTTCCCTCTATATAGTGTCAGCAAAAGAGGCTACTGACATGGTCAGCTGGCATAGCAGGACTCCTTGGGTCCATGGCCGGGTGCTGTCCAAATGGGAGAGCAAATGGTGACCTCTAGCCGAACTTCGACTTTCGACTCTGGTTGCTCATAGAATTCAGTCTGAGTCAGACATCCATCTCAGTGAGCAACCAGAGTCGAAGGTCAAAGTTCGGTTAGAGGCCATCATTTACTCTCCCATTTGGATAGCACTTGGCCACGGACCCAAGGAGTCCTGCTATGCCAGCTGACCATGTCAGTAGCCTCTTTTGCTGATACTAGAGGGAAGAGATTGGCTAGGGTATGACACTCTTGAGCCTCGTCAGTCAGTTTCACTCAGCAATATCCCCTTTTTATCCCGTATACAACATATTAACAGGTCAAAACATGTTTTTTGTGGTTATTGGACCAAAAAAACCAAATAAAGATGAAAAGTCTACCAGTTTTTGAACGATTTTAACCCAAAAACACTCAAAAACATGTTGATGCCAACAAAAGTTCTGATTTGCCGGTTCTGGCGGTTTAGGAACCAAAACACCCCCCCCCTAAACCAAATGATAAAACCTTTTATTATATTTATTTCACTTTGTTTTAAGTTCTTTTGCATGAAAAACTTTATGGAACCAAGAATTGCAAGTGCTTTGGTTTTTGATGGTTCAGATGAGTTCCAGAAGTTCCCATTATGAGTTTATCGGTTTAAGAACCACCATCGTATGGAGAGCTGGAACTAACATTAGTACCCGACCTGTAACCGTGCAGAACCCCCCCCTTTTCTTTTAAACCACCATGAAAACGTGTTTTTCTTGTATATCAAGATGTTTTCTCTTCAAAAAAAGATGTGGACGGGTGAAAATAAATGTATTAAATGCAGTTCTTGCTGCTAGAACTCTTGTGTATTATAAAGTGTCTGCAGAGTGTCATACCTTAGGAGATTGGTCTGAGCAGGAAGTCGAAGAATAACCCGAATCGACATTTCGCGGTTCTCGACCATCCAGACACTGTTGGAAGCCATTCTTTTGACGCAAACCTGCCTTATACCACCTAACTAGAAGATCTGCCCGCTAAGAAAGTCACCTGGCACATTTAGAGAACCAAAAGAGACCCAAAGAGGACCGTCGTGAAATCCTCTTTCTGAGAGCGCCTGTATATCGGCTGAGCACTTCATGAAGGCCGCTTGCCGCGCTCGGTAAAAGTTTTTCGCGGCAATACGTCAAAATGACCGTGGCCATGGGCCGATGCGCGTATCATTGCGCGACAGGTCACACAAATCAAATTTCCGGCCATGTATCTGAAAGCACGATCGATCGAATCCATGTATATATATATATATATATATAGATTCATGGGACACGATTCTATGACATCGATCCACATTCCCCTTCCATGGTGTTCCGGACGATTCTTCAACTCAACACTCTTGAGTAGTGATCATCAAGTTGACCCCCGTCAGCAAATATCAAAACATTTCACTCGGTGACTAAGGACAACAGTCTGTTACTCAAGATCTCCCATGTCTGACCTTTTTTTAACTGTGTTGATTCTTTCAGACTCGCATCTGACCGCTCTCCTGTCATCTCAAGCACCGAAGCTGTGACATGATTAACTCGATTTCTTATGGTGATTTTGAGCTCAAACACTCCGCAGTTCTTTTCGGTGCCAACTCCAATGAGGCCCTTCCTCGCTTCCTGTCATCAAAGGACGTGGTAGAGCTATGCACTTCCAATAAGCATGTCTTTTCGCTTCTGAACCAGTCACTGAGGTGTTTCAATCTGAAGCTCCCGACTGGCTCTATTGACTCTATCCGGGGGTGCAGAGGGCTTCTGCAAAGGTTTTCTAAGGGATTGTCGAAGTTGTGTGTAGTCTTCTCGGACGCAGAGCAGAAGGACCCCAACGTCGAGTCTGATCAAGACCCTGATGCGGGTATGGAGCTTCAAATGAAGTCTTTTGTTGATATTCTTGAAGGCTGCCACCTTCTATATCTGAGAGAGCTGTGCTTGAGTCAGGCAGGCCTCGATGACGATTGGCTTTTCCTGTCCGACGCGGAGGATTTGAAATTTTCCCCTACTCACCTTTCAGCCCTTCACCGGGCGCTGCCGCACCTGGCGTGGCTGCAGACCCTTTCAGTCTCCACTACAGAGAGCGTACGGAAGCTCCGCGAGCTCTGGCCTGAGCTCGTTATGCACTTCTCCTTGCGTTTCGGAGTCTTTAAGCAAGTAAGGATTGCGAAGAAGCTCAAGCAGCTGTCTGTCAGGTCTTTGCGTGCTCATGTGAGAAAATACGATCGGAATTTGCTGTATAAAGAGGAAGTAGTGCGTGCGCTTGCTTCCCCAGCTTTGGAGGAAATACACATTCATGGGGCTTATAAGGGGGCAGGGGGGGACGACCTGTGTGTGATGCTCGGTCAGCGTTGCCCAAAGATTCGTGTGATTGACTTCAAGACGGACAGTCCCTTCTCTCTGGACGGAGACGGATTGCACGTGTCCGACGGAGGTCTACAGGCTCTGTCTAACGCGATAAAGCTCGAGGACTTCACTGCCTCCCTATGTCATGACACAGGCTGGAGAGATGACGGTGCGAGTGGGACTGGGGAGGAACCGGGAATCGTCCGGTTCCTCCGACTGCCCCGATTGAAATTCGTCGGGCTGCTGGGGGGACTCCGAGGGCCGATTCCGCAAGCAGCTACCGAAGCAATTGGCAGCAGTCCAACTCTCGAAAGATTATGGCTCCCCAGAGTAGAGCTAGATTCCTCGTGCTTGGCTGCTGTAAGCAGAGCACCCGCTTTGAAGTATCTCCACTGCAGTTTTAGGAAGAGGACACCTGACTCATCAGAGGGTGCACGGGATCATAT
The DNA here is from genome assembly GCA_018398765.1 of Chromera velia. Classification (NCBI taxonomy): domain Eukaryota; family Chromeraceae; genus Chromera; species Chromera velia. Next base: position 30,670 of record JAHBMJ010000605.1, on the reverse strand, counting down.
GCCTGAGAAAACCACTGCCTGGGGGGGTGTTGTGAAGGGAGGGAGTCCATGGCACGTGTTGGAGAGTATCGATTTGCAGCTTTCTGATAAGGTGAATTCTCTCGGCTCGGCGGTAGTCACTGCGTTGTGCTCTGCGCCTGCGTTGAAAGAAGTGACGTTGAAAGAGACGTATGGCGTGCACGGGTCCCTTTCTCTCGAAGCTGCTGAGTCTCTGGGTCTGGGTGCGAGCCTGGAGGTAGTGTCATTGACTGGATATAAGGGGGAGTGGGGGGGGGAGGGAGAGATCCGGCATGATCGTGGTCCTCGTTGTGGGTCTTTGCAGATTGCCGCCATTTGTCGGGCTCCCAAGCTGAGGAAGTTGGAGATAGAGGAGTCGGTGGTGGGGTACTCGATGAGGCTCTCTTTAGAGGCAGCCAAGTCAATTGGTGAATGCAGGGCCCTGGAAGAACTGACTTTAGATGGTGTGGTGTGTGGGTCAGAGGAGGTTGTTGCCATTTGTCGGACACCGAAACTGAGAGACCTGTCTTTGAAAGAACACACGCCCTCTATACGCGTGCTGTTCCAAGAGGCAGCAGAAGCGATCGGAGGGGGCCAGAGTCTGGAGTCAGTGAACATCTCTCCGGGGGCGGTTTATCAGGTTCCTTAGATCGCTGCAATCATCGGTGGTGCATGCAAATTGCAGAGTCTGCGAGTGATGATTTCTCCCCGCCGCCCCGGGTCTCGTTGGGACTCTTGGGTCCGACCATAGCCTCTGTGTTTGAATCTGGAACAGGCAGAAGCATTCATTTGCCCAAGCGTTACGGGTGAGAAGGCGGAGTGCCAGGCGTGCTCCCGCTTGTGCAGAGAGTGGGGGGTAAGCTGGCAAAGAGTACCTTGTTGTGTTGACTGCAGTCAGGGTGCGGGTTAGACAGGCTAAATTTAAAGTCTTAGGTTTTTTTGCTTGAAACAGTTGCTTGCTGATTGCTTACTTTTTTTTTGTTTGTATAACTGTACTTGTTTGATATGTGGGCTTCAGGGTTATCCGGCGTTACGCCTAACGCGCCGTGCATACAAACATTTTCCTTTGTGAGATGGGCCCTCGTGCTGACCGAAAGCAGACTCATCATCAGTTCCACAGCACATGCAGTGAGTGTATCCTCCCCTAACTCGACGTCTCTCTTTCTTTAAATTTCTTCTCTTCCCATCCAAACAACAGCAAGGCAAACATTTTCTTTTGTGAGACGGGCCCTCTTGCTGACCAAAAGCAGACTCATCATCAGTTCCACAGCACAAGCAGTGAGTGTATCCTCCCCCAACTCGATGTCTCTCTTTCTTTTCCTTTCTTCCCATCCACACAACAGCAAGGCAAATATTTTCTTTTATAAGACGGGCCCTCGTGCTGACAGAAAGCAGACTCTGATGGATCTGGTGGAGTATATGTTTGGGGGGAGACCGGAGTTTCAGAAAAGGAGTTCATCAGAGCGACTGAATGCGGAGTCCCGAGTAGAAGCTTAGGGAGGAGGGGAAAATCCATGCTAGGCTGGTGTTTCCCTTCCGATTCCCTGCCGAATACACTAAAGACTGCTTTGCCAGAATCGGTGTGTTCGAGCAGGAAGACGCAGAAGAAGAAGGGGAGGAAGAGGCAAAAGTGGCGAGCCGCGATCGGGGAAAAGCCGTCGAATCCTAATCCTTTCGGCTTAGACGAGGACGAGCCAGACTCCGAGTCCGGCGATGCAAAGAAGGCTGATTCTGACGATGACTAGAGCCTGAGTTCCAGCCGCCTCAGTGCCCTCACTCGATCCTATGGGGGACTCAAAATCATTTGTAACAGTTTTTCAAGACAGACATATGAACATAAAAATAGTTAAAATAGTTTACTATTTTCAACTATTTCAATAGCTGGTTCATTTTGAAAATAGTATTTCAGTTCGCCTGTAAAAATAGTGAAAATAGTAAGTAGTTACTATTCTAACTAGGAAATATGGTGAGGTAGTAATAGTTAAAATAGTTAACTATTTTTAGTCTAACTGAACCATAGATGCATGCATATAGAAGTTTTATATATGTGCAGCGGATTCTGCGCCCGCCGCTAAGGTCCCCCTAGGTCCGTACAAAAACTTTTTTTTATAACTTAAACTTCAGGCAGGAAGAAAAAAAGGGAAACTAAAAAAGAAGGAAAATCTTAAAGGGTAGAGGGAGCAAAATAGTAGAATCCGTCTATCAGTCTCTGTGATACTGTGAAACCAATCGAGTCTTAAAGGTTAAAACTTCTTCTAAAGGAGATGATTAGGCAGCTCTAAAGCGTGATTATCTATGCTTATCATGCACAAGTCAGGCGGGAGCCTTTTAGAAACAGTTTTTACGTTTTTATACCGATATGCGGTATGCAGAACAAAACCTAAGGTTTCAATCAAGCAATATAGATAATAGTTAATAGTTATCATAAAAATTAATGAAAGCCTTTTTAAACATAAAATATTTTGCCAATTTGACTATCTTCACACATTTCTGCCTTTAATTTAAAACTTATAAATTTTTAATAAAATTTAAGTTAAGAAGTTGCACTGGCAGGGGGCCATAATTGTCATCATCTCCTAAGATCTTTCCAGTGCATTGTAACTGCCAATGAGCTTGTAGAAACGCTCGCGGAAATCCTTAATCGATTCTTTCTCCTGTTGTTCGATGACATGAACCGCAGCGAGAAGATCCAGACAAAGACGCAGAGCGTCCTCAAGAACCTTCTTTTCGATAGAGTCAATGACGTCTTTCTTGCGGATGGGATCAATATTCTGAGCACGGGCAGCCATAGCAGTGTCCAAAGCTATCCTTACAATCTGCATATAGTGGGTGTTAGGACGTCTATCCTTTCTCTGACCGGCGACAAGAATGATCGAATGGAGACGAGAGTTACGGTTCAAATATACTGCAAGGACTGATTCAAGAACCTCGCGAAAGACTTGTTATTCCTTATATGTTCCATCTTCATAGTACAGACTAAAAAGAGGAACGCTAGAGTAATGAGAGGGAGCAGACATGGCGGAGAAGCTTCTGACCGAGAGAGAGCTTTGCTTTTCAGGATAAGGTTGGGATCTTTAATTCAGGGTTTGGGAGACTTGCAGATCGTGGCTCGTATGTTTCTTCTAATTCGTATTGGCCTTGGGGTGGACTTGGTCTACTGGTGGACGACATCAAAGCATTTTTTCCCTGTCTACCCAGAGCTGATTTCCTTTCTTGTTTGAATGACTTTGTTTATTTCATTCATTCTTCCTCTAGATATCGCTTTGTTATGTTGCCCATCCATAAGTCTTTTTATATTAAGGAGGCGGGTCCGGGAGAGGGTGAGAAGTGGTATTCTCGGAGACGTTACTTAAAACCTGTTACTTTTTTATCCTCCCACTGCAATTATACGAATACACTTTCTTGCCCTCTTGATATGCTGGCTCGTATAATGAATCTTAATTTTGTTTTGAATGTAATTCGGGTTCAACGGAAGATGGTCAAACAGCATGAAGGTTTTCCTCAAGGGAGTCCATACTCTCCTGGTGGGGCCCGATTTTTTGCTGCGTGGAAAGAGTACTCTGTTGCATTGATGAGATCGAAGCCTTCATGGGAGGGGGAGAAATGGATGGCAAGGAGATACATGGACGATAGAACAATTGTTTTTAGGTCTGACTGTGGTATGAGTGACATGCCGGATGACCCCATGATGGAAAAGTTACTTGAGGAAGACTTCTACAGTCCTACATGCATTTTAGAGCGTTAGAAGGGATCTACGGTGCTTGGTCTATATCTTTTCTCTTTGCCGGAATCTCCTTCGATTTTGCTTTTTGCTGCTATTAATCCTAACCGTGATGTTCTTTTTAATTTCTTTCGTGATTTGGTTGCTTTTTCTCTGTTGCCCATTTCTGGAGGATGGTCGTCTTTTCCTAACCTACCTTCACTTCGTAGAGTGCGTCTGATGCATGCTTTCTCCTGTGTTCCTTCTGTTTCGGCCAAGAAGGGCCTAATATCCTCTCATCTTATCCGGACACTTCTTTCTTGTAATGCATTTGCGGTTGTTCTGGTTGACAAACTTACTTTTCTGTTTTTGGAGTTGTATATTTTGAGATGGCCTGTTTCATTTTTGCTTGATTTATTCATGTCTGCAGTCCGTCAGACTGGTGATGATGGTCTTCGTTCTCTTTGGAAGGCGCGTTTGTCCTTTCTTTGTTTTGTTCTAAAATAATCTACATATGACTGATTTTTAACGTTACGGCCTTTTGTTGTCGTTTACTTCCGCAAGTGCACCTGAGAACCGTCAGCGATAGACAAAAGACAGCGGTATGGATACGGAGGGGCGTCGCGCGCGGGACACTACGTGTGTTCTCTAATCATGCCTACGGTCTATCCATCAACTTGCAAGGATTGATGTAATACTGCGATTAATTGGCATGCTGATTCCGAGCTATTAATGTTTAGCTCGGTGTGTATGCGAAGCGTCAGTCTCCGATGGTTTTTCGCATGCATACATTTTTTGTATGTCGTGTAATTAGCATGTATTCGATAAATTCCAATTGAATCAGACAGCAGCCTGTTGGATTGTACTGGATTATGGTAGATTGACCGTGTGCTCCTACCGACATATTTGTGCACAGACAACATAGGATCTCAGCTGTTAGAAGAGACTTTCAATTTCCTAGAATCTTCTTTATAGATTCTTTTTCCGGGTTGGCTCCTTGCCTTGAACCTTGGAATTCTATAGACCGTCACGTGCATGCACTGAAGTCCTGAGACCAGTCTCTTTGCTGTCCCTGTAAACTGATTCGTAGGCACTTGAGGGACTCAGAGATGTACAAGTCAGTGAAAGAACGGCTTGGTCAGATGGAAGTGGAAGAGGCGCTTCCAGATACGGGGAGAATGATTGAGCTAAGGAAGAGGTTCCCTGATAGAATGGTTATGAAACCATATTTGCCGGGTCATGAGCTGAAGGCGGACGAAGTCATCGTCCATACGTTCGACACAGAGAAGACGGGAATGACAGAATGGGTCCTGGTGAAGATGAGGGTGGCAGACGCTGCGAATTTGAAAGCCATGAACAAAGATGCCCTCGAGTCCTCTATAAAGGTGGAGGTAATAAATAAACAGGCATACGATAGACTGATCGTGCCGTCGAGGAAAATGAAGAAAGGGGGAGAGATAAACGAAAAGGCACATATTGGAATGATGGAGGTGAAGGAAGCGTGTGATGAGATGGTAGAGGGGGTATTGATGCTAATGCTTCAGATGCCGCTCGACGGGGTGTTCACAAAATCCAGAAGGGAGTATATGATGATGCAGAAGGGAATGGAATACAGAGAATATAACTGAAGGCTGACGAACAAAGTGAGAAGCGAGGGGGCTGCATACATTGATGCACACCTGGCCACTGAACATATAGCTGCCAGAGCGGGGGCACAGGTAGATGTGGCGAGTGAGATGTTGTGCTCAGTGGCGGAGATGGTGAAAGAGCATGGAGTCATGGAAATTCATGGGCGGGTTGTTCGTCTTCAGGGAGAGATGAAGAAAACTCGGAGAGGAGGGGGGAGTGGGCCAATGGGTGGGAAACACTCTATGTACCCGACCTGTGACATCCAATCAGGGGGGATCACAGTTAAGGATGTAGATGTAGATGGCGCTGGGGTGACAGAGAAGGGGATTTCGAACACAGGGGTGGATGTACGCCAGACTGGGGGGAGTGGAATGGTGAATAGAGGGATGAATGATGGGAAGAAGGGGGATGGGGGAATTAGTCTGATGGTGCCTAACGGAAGGCCGAGAGTGAACGGTAATACAGGGGTGAACGGGGTGGGGGGGGGGAGGGATGCAGGATAGCTTTAGTAGGCAGACAGGGGCAGGGTCACCTAAGCGAGTGAGGCAGGTAACGCATTCCTCGGAGGGGAAGCAAGGAAACACAGACTCGGGGTTTGTGACTCCAAGATCTATGGGGGAGAGAGAGGGGGAGGGTCAGCAAATGTGAAAGAGAGCTGTGACGCCCTTCAGACCGTCGTCTGCCGGGAGGGACAGGCCCACAATGAATGAAATGCAAATCTTCCCCCCAAATGTGCCGATGGTAGGTGGGAGGATCGCATATGAGACACTGGTCGACCTTCCGGTGTATCGACAACCGAAGAATGGAGGTCTGGGGGGGAAACTCTGGCAAAAATGTATGGATGATGCCAGACTGATGGTGTCTGTCATGTGCAGTGAAACACGGAGGGGCTAGGTGAGGAGAGAGATGATCTCAGCACTGAGGGACAGTGCAGTGGACGGGGATCTGGAGGGCTGTGACCTTCTGGAACTCGTTTATGCTTTCATCATACAGAAGAAGAGGGTTGAGGCTCTCTGTCTACAACAGGAGAAGGAGGGAGGGGGGGGGAAGGGAATGGGAGGTCGCCAGGTGGGACTTGAGTGACTAGGGATTCAAGAGCATATCGGGAGGAACAGTGGTCAGTTGAATGTTCAAATTAATTTTGATTCTTCTTTTTTGTTGTCTTTGTCTGATGAATTGCATGAGAAAGTGAGGGAACTGGTTGGAGTGATTGAGAAGGATACAGGGAATGGAAGGGGTTTTGGTAGGGAAAGTGTCAGAGAGAAAGTGGAGTCTGACCTTGATCGTCTTTCCCTCAGATTGGCTGGGGTGCGGATGTTTGTTGCATCCCTCCATGTGCACGCAGTTCAAGCCTGTCCTGTTTGCGCATCAGAGATTCACAGATGCGATTGCCCGTTGACGACGGTTCTTGTCATTCAGACAACACAGCCACCTTCATACACTCTCCATGTTATGCCTGCGTCCCCTAGGATGTGATGAATCCTTCTTGCAAGCTTCGGACTGTCTTTAAGAGAGGGTTTGGTCAGAAATGTTTGAAGAGACTTGTATATTCCCATTCGCTGGCTGCTTCTACATGGTTGGGTCTGTCTGATACGAAATACTCTTCCTTTTTGAGAGAGGTCAAGGATGCTTGTACTGGGGTGGGAGAGGATGCATCATGGTGGGACAAGGGAGTAATATATTTGATTTGGTCACGATGGAAGAGAGGCTTTTATATTAGAAGTACCGTTGGTAGGGCGCTCAATCGGTTCTTTCAGCACCTCACGAGTGCATTAAAACCATGTCACGTTGGGAAGAAATGTAATAAGACGGGTCATGGGTATGCACATCGCTTCTATTCTGTTCTGTCTGCTGATGCTTCCAGATACGGCCTCTTTGTTATCCTTCCTATTGCAAAGATTGAGGGTGGTCCGATAAATTTGCGCATGATGGAATACTTATGTAGTCGTGCATACAAACCTACATGGAATACAGTTGGTGTGTTGAGGAGATTCAAGAATGACCTGGTGCGTAATCTGAGGGACCCTAATAAAAGGGATGTTCGCTCAATTGCGTACAGGTGTAGTGACAGGGTCTCAAGTCTGAGAAAGAGACTTGAATCTTCTGTTCACATGTCGAAGTTGGCGGGAAGAGTTGATAGAGGGGGCATTTTCCAATCTCGCTCCCTTTTCCTCTACAGGGTCACTGGCGAAGAGGGTGTAGGGGCGAAGAGAGGGGAAGGGGACGTGATTAAATTTTCTCTTTTTCGTGCACGATTGCTGACTGCATTGTTCAAGAAGGTCCTTCCCGATTCGCCTCTTCGTTCATTTGATGCGACAAAGAATGATTTGAGTGCATGTATGTGCATGGTGCCCAGGGGCGGGATTCTTGGGGGAGGGAAGGCAACTTTTGACTTGAATGTGAGACGAATGTGCAAGTTGAATGGCTGGTCAGCAGCGACTTTGCTCAGAGGGGAGCTGATTACGATTCGGGTGCCCCTCGCTGACTTGTCTTTTTTCCGATCTTTTTATTTTGCCATGTTTGAGGAGATAAGGAAAACTGTGTCTCCATTATCAAACGTGAGGCTTTGCCTTCTCCCCACTAAGCTGACTGATCTTCAACAGATTTTAGACAATACATATGGGATTTGTGGGGAAGGAGGAGGGGGTGAATGTTCTTCTTGTGGATCATCGTGTCGTTGTAGAGAGATTGCGGAATTATTTGATCTTCCTTTGCTTGATGGTCATGTGTGTTATCTACTGTCTGCGTCTTCCTCTCTTAGATCTTTCTTCTCTCTTCCTCCTCACTTTTCTTCCAAGGCCAAATTATGGCCTAACACTGGTGCATGGAATGTTGTTTCGAAGGGTATTGAGTCTTTCCTCCGTTTTGTTCTCACTTCTGATGGTGGCACTCGGGAGGGGGTTGGTCTAGGGAGGACAATGGGAAGGGGGAGGGGGAGGGAGAATACAAGAGGCAGGTCGATGAAAGGGGTCTTGTCTCCTGCAATGATTGTCGACCTTCGGGAGCGGTGGGTTTCAACGCTTTCGTATGCTCAGGCAAATAAGAAAGGGGCCGGCCGTCCCAAGGAAGTCTATGACAATCAGAAAGTTATTGACTGCTCTAACGGTTGTGCCAGTTGACAAGGCCAGAAGAGATCTGGCTTTTTTATGTAAAGGGAACTACATTGAGGCAGTGGCGAGAGCTTTTCTTTTTTATTCTTCTTATGGAAGAATTGGGGAGGGTGAGTTTTCTGCTTGTTTGGACCTTCTGGAGAATGGTTTTCCGAATGAAAAGGATACATGGGTGTCTTTTTTGAATCAGTTCAAGAAATTCGACAGGAAGAAACACTACTTTGGGATTGGGATCCTTTGGGTGAAACGTAAGTCTTGGGGAGTTGAGGGGGAGCTCCTTGAGTCTTGGTCCTCTTTGAAATACAGGCCATTGGTATCTTACAAGAGACACGCCAGACGTGAGATTTTCTCTTTCCTTTGCAAGGCTTTGAATGGCTGTCTTTCTTACTTTTCGCCACATTATGACTTTGACTCTGTCTTTGTTTTTCAGGATAAGGTTGGGATATTTAATTCAGGGTTTAGGAGACTTGCAGATCATAGCTCGTGTGTTTCTTCTAATTCGTATTAGCCTTAGGGTGGACTTGGTCTGTTGGTGGATGACATCAAAGCATTTTTTCCCTCTCTACCCAGAGCTGATTTCCTTTCTTGTTTGAATGACTTTGTTTATTTCATTCATTCTTCCTCTAGATATCGCTTTGTTGTGTTGCCCACCCATAAGTCTTTTTATATTAAGGAGGCGGGTCCGGGAGAGGGTGAGAAGTGGTATTCTCGGAGACGTTACTTAAAACCTGTTGCTTTTTTATCCTTCCACTGCAATTATACGAATACACTTTCTTGCCCTCTTGATATGCTGGCTCGTATAATTAATCTTGATTTTGTTTTGAATGTAATTTGGGTTCAACGGAAGATGGTCAGACAGCATGAAGGTTTTCCTCAAAGGAGTCCATACTCTCCTGGTGGGGCCCGATTTTTTGCCGCGCAGAAAGAGTACTCTATTGCATTGATGAGATTGAAGCCTTCATGGGAGGGGGAAAAATGGATGGCAGGGAGATACATGGACGATAGAACGATTGTTTTTAGGTCTGACTGTGGTATGAGTGACGTGTCGGATGACCCTATGATGGAAAAGTTACTTGAGGAAGACTTCTACAGTCCTACATGCATTTTAGAGCGTTAGAAGGGATCTACGGTGCTTGGTCTATATCTTTTCTCTTTGCTGGAATCTCCTTCGATTTTGCTTTTTGCTGCTGTTAATCCTAACCGTGATGTTCTTTTTAATTTCTTTCATGATTTGGTTGCTTTTTCTCTGTTGCCCATTTCTGGAGGATGGTCGTCTTTTCTTAACCTACCTTCACTTCGTAGAGTGCGTCTGATGCATGCTTTCTCCTGTGTTCCTTCTGTTTCGGCCAAGAAGGGCCTAATATCCTCTCATCTTATCCGGACACTTCTTTCTTGTAATGTATTTGCGGTTGTCCTGGTTGACAAACTTACTTTTCTGTTTTTGGAGTTGTATATTTTGAGATGGCCTGTTTCATTTTTGCTTGATTTATTCATGTCTGCAGTCCGTCAGACTGGTGATGATGGTCTTCGTTCTCTTTGGAAGGCGCGTTTGTCCTTTCTTTGTTTTGTTCTAAAATAATCTACATATGACTGATTTTTAACGTTACGGCCTTTTGTTGTCGTTTACTTCCGCAAGTACACCTGAGAACCGTCAGCGATAGACAAGAGACAGCGGTATGGATACGGAGGGGCGTCGCGCGCGGGACACTACGTGTGTTCTCTAATCATGCCTACGGTCTATCCATCAACTTGCAAGGATCGACGTAATACTGCGATTAATTGGCATGCTGATTCCGAGCTATTAATGTTTAGCTCGGCGTGTATGCGAAGCGTCAGTCTCCGATGGTTTTTCGCATGCATGCGTTTTTTGTATGTCATGTAATTAGCATGTATTCGATAAATTCCAATTGAATCAGACAGCAGCCTGTTGGATTGTACTGGATTATGGTAGATTGACTGTGTGCTCCTACCGATACATTTGTACACAGACAACATAGGATCTCAGCTGTTAGAAGAGACTTTCAATTTCCTAGAATCTCCTTTAGGGATGAAGGAAAGAGAAGAAAATCGGATATAGCGACACAGGAGTCTGACACGCTGATATAAATACAATCTGTCCTACTATCTTTCTTACTACTTCTAAGATCTACTAGGATCCAGTCTGACTGTTCTTGAATTAAGTCTAGAGCTCACAGATCCCTTCTCAACACATTCAGAAGTTCTGTTGGTTCAGTACTTTCCCTAGACAAACGGTCGATCAGTTCGGTTTCTGCAGTGCAGTGTTGCAAACGTACATGTCAATCGAAATCTCGATTGATTGATCAAAATTGGCTAGCTTTGACCGTGGCCCCAAAGACATGCCATGTACATGCCATGTTGCGCTAACAAGTACACCTTAAGGTAATCATATGGGGTAGCCAAGAATACACAGCTAGCTCCGTCACTTGTGAAGGTCTTCAGGGTTTTGTATAGCTTTGTCTTAATTTTTTGGTTAAAAAAAGAACTTGAAGAGGCAGCCACTCGATCAGACTCGGAGTGCGATAGTCAAGTACATGAAGCAAACATCATAAAATTTTATTAAGAAAGGCAGTTTGGTGGTAGGCTAACTTGAGCTTGAACGACTAGGCTATAATGAACAAGAGAACTTTAATTCGGGGATAAAGATTCGAGTTCGCCGGTACAGTCTGTATGGTTAGACTGTACTGTACAGATCTTGCAACAAAAAATACGTTTTTTCTATAAAGACTTATTTCATTTCAAATTAATTTAATTTAAGCATTTTCTTGTGTTTTCCCTATACATATATTTAAACGTACCAATAAATTTATGTGTTGAATTATATACGGTTTTTGATACAGTTTAACTCAGTTTTTAAATTTGTATTTATTGAATCCTATAGGAGTGATTTTCAAACAAAAAAAAATAGTCCTTACACCGACTCGGAGTCTAGCACCGAGTTTATAACAACTTTTTTTTCTGATGATCGATGACCTCAATGAAGACATATATATAGCAATCACATACCACACTATATGTCACACTCTAGGTCATACTTAGACAATATAGAATTTAAATTAAACACTCATTTGAAGATCATTCGATGTATCATCATGTATACTAGGATATATGATCCGATAGTGACTCGGATGGTATATGATCGATGGGATGTGTCGTTACATGTATGTATGTAGTATGGTGTGGAAATGTATGAAGCTAGGTGTAGAGTAATATACTTAGTAATGCGCATGGATGTATATATGGTGCAAGACGGACGTCAGCTAGGACGTCAGACAACTGCTACGTAGGCGGCAGGCCTAGGGCTCCAGCCCTAAATAGTGAACACAATGTAATTTTGTAAACCTGTATGCGGGGGCGACCTCTATGAGATAAAACGGCGACAGTGCTCTAGGGCACCACTAATCACTACACTCACTAAAATGATGCATGGTTTATGCTAGGGTTTATGACCCTAGTTATGACTATAGGTTTATGGTGGTGATGCACTAGGTGATGCATGATGGTGAGTATGACATAAAAATAAAGTTAAGCTCGTCGATCACCGGTCTTACTAGTCACTATAGTGTTTTTTTACGACCGTTCGTTCTTTTAAACGAAAGCGGACTAATCGAAAACTTCATCCAGTATACCCATGGCTGTGAGGACGATCCACAACACCCCCACTCCAATGGACGCAAGGCAGGAGAAGATGTGGACGCCTATCAACACGGCCCGAGAAGGTGCCGATACTCGGTACGTGACTGCATGCATGCAGGCGGACACAGGGAATCACGCGTCTCTTTGCATTCACCGTATGCGACGTTTATGTAAGGGCGAGGCCTGCATGATGCACAAGCCTTAGGGGGAAATTGAACTGCATGCACACCGAGTCCACCACGCCGGAGAGTCCAAACTGAAAACGCGCAACCAAAGAGCCCTTCGGAAGAGGAAGGAAGGACACCCATGTTCAAACATGGTCAGACACAACTAATCCACCTTAATCCAGCAAGAAATCACGTACAGATCCTTTCTACTCATAGAAGAGCCCAAGAGACATTCTGCATCATAATGTTTCCCTTCCCTTAATTTTGTTCCCGTTCCCCAAACGATCTCTTTCAACCCAGCTGAAACAAAGACCAGCCGACCGACTGATAGGCACAACGTCACAGACAGACAGACTATATCGTCTTTTCTTTCCCTTTTTCTCCTTCTTCATTCATTCAGACAAGACAGACAGACAGACAGACAGACAGACAGACTATATAGTTTCTTTCCCTCCTTTTCAAACAGACAGACTATATGTTTCTTCTTCTCAGACAGACTACATGTTTCTTCTTCTCCCTTCTTTTCTTCATGAGCACAACAGACAAAAAGAAAGAAAGAACAAAGACAAAAGAACAGCACCAACAAACAGCGTGGGCAGGGGGCCCGACAGACAGACAGACAGACAGACAGACTATATCGTCTTTTCTAGACAGACAGACAGACAGACTATATGTTTCTTCTTCTCCCTCTTTTTCTTCGTGAACACCACAGACAAAAAGAAAGAAAGAACAAAGACAAAAGAACAGCACCAACAATCAAACAGCGTGGGCAGAGGGCCCGAAAGGTGAGAGTTAAGCGCCCCTTGCCTCTCCACCTCCCGACAGACTTTCACGTGATCACTGGTTTCACACGCTACTCCTCTGCTGCTTCCACTCAAGACAGGAAAGAGAAAAAAAGACAAGACGGAAAAAATTCAGAAATTGAAAAAAGAAAAAAAAAAAAAAGAAAACTGCACGCGGGGACCGGCACCGTCATGGTCTTTAGACAGGGGTGGGGGGGTGGGGGGGCGCCCCTGCGGAGGGGGATTCTTCTGATGCTTTGTCTTCTTATCTTGCGGGAGGACTCTTTCGGCGGTAACGAAACTCTCAAAGTCCCATACCGAAAGAGCGACGGTGCTGGTGGGGCTGAAAACCTTCTCCAGAACCTCTTCTCTCTCTCAGGATTCCTGTTCTGAAGGGGACGGGTTTTGATGTTCTTGGTCGTGCGTGGAAGCTCGGTGGGGGATGTCGCTAGAAGCAGAAGCAGAAGCCGAGGCGGAATTGGGTGCTGCGGCTGGGCCAGAGACGGGGGCTGGCATGGGATCTGGGGCGGCGGCTGCATCTGGCTCTGGCTCGTTCTCTTCTGTTCGGTGCAGCCTTCTTGATTTTTCTGGTGACGACCTTCTCCAGGGGGGTTGCGATAATGGTGGGGCTTCAGGGGGAGGGTCTTCGGGGGGAGCCGGAAGATTCGGTACTGCTGCTGCGATAGCTGAGGAGGAGGAGGAGGAGCAAGACGATGAAGAGGAGGAAGAAGGGGGAAGGAAGGGAGGTGGGAGGGGAGGGTTCGGATCCGGATTGGAAGATGAAGAAGACTGCGGGGGGGCCGGGGCGGGGGCGGGGGGAGGGGGCTCGTGAAGCACTGCTGCTGCTTGGATGTTCTCTTTGCACCTCTTCTTTCCGTTGGGGTGGGTTTGGTGGGTCGTCAGACCCCGTTCGCTTGAGAAGGTCGCTTTACATTTTGGACACTTCCATTCACCGTCATCGTTTCTATTGTGGGGGACAGACAGACAGACAGACAGACAGACAGACAGACTAATCGTCTTTTCCTCACTTTACTTTTTCGCTTCCTTTCTTTCTGACAGGCAGACAGACAGATCATATGACTTCGCTTTTTCGCTTCCTTTGTTCCTTTTGATGCAAGACAGACAGAGTATTTCGTCTTTTCTTTACTTTCTCTCTTCCTTCCTTCTTTCCTTCCTTCCTTCCTTCCCTCCTTCCTTCCTTCCTTCCCTCCTTCCTTCCTTCCGTCATTCCACCCACCCAGACAGACAGACTATATGTTTCTTCTCCCTTCTTTTCTTCATGTACACAATAGACAGAAGGAAGAAAGAACAAAGACAAAAGAACAGAACAACAATCAAGCAACGCGGGCAGGCAGGCAGACAGGCAGACAGACGGAAAGGCAGAGGGAAAGATTGTTCTGTCCCTCTCTTCAGTCCCCGCCGCTGACGAACAGACACACTAAGTCTTTTCACCTTTTCTCTTTTGTTCACGTGTGCAAAAGACCAGAAAGGAAGGAAGGAAGGAAGGAAGGAAGGAAGGACGGAGTGAAAGAAGATAATAAAAAACAAAGCAGTGATGCGGTCATCAAAGCAACGTTGGCAGGCAGGCAGCGACGGCCTAAGTCGCGAACTAACAAATAAAAGAACATCGAGAAAAATGGACAGGCCGATCACGTGTTTTTCCTTTTCTTTCCTTTCCTTCACTTGCCTGATCGTCAAAACGGACAGGCAAGCAGGCAGGCAGACTGCAGATTTCTTTCTTTTTCCTCTCTTCCGTACAGGCAGAGACCATCAACCATACTGAGGAGAAACGAAGGGACAGAGAGAAACATAAACACGAAGAACAGCCAGGCAGATAAGAGAGAGAGAGAGAGAGACAGAGAGAGAGACTGACTGACATTCTCCCCATCCCGCAGCAAGCATCCCCATCGTCAGAGTTGTTACTGCCAGGAACACAAACAGGTACACCACAGAGTCCACAATGCTCTTGTACCGAGAGGCAGGCAGGAGACCCAAAATGCCTCCAGGACCTGCAGGAAAACAGACGGAAATTCGCAACACGCAGGGAGAACAGAGGACACGACAGAGGAAAGGAAGAAATCCCTCGTTCGAACTTAGTCGTCATCATGAACCCTCCTCTCGATTGTGTTTCCCATTTTGTCAGAGTCCTACGGGCGCATTCCGAGAAAGAGCAGCCAAATATGTGGACTAGATCTATGCATCTATACAAGCCTTGCTGCAATGAATGAGTGGCAGCCAAACAAAAATGCCATGCGTATAGAGATGTATGAAGGCGGAAAAGATGCAGAGCAGGGGCCTGAAATGCATTCCTTCCCACTCTTTTTGTGTTTTATGCAACCTTGCCAGAAAGAGAAAAGAAACGAGAGCCGATCAACGGTACACGTCGAGCTCGGGGGGGTCGGTGAAGGCGCACGGATCAAGATGCAGAAGGTCCTCTGCGACACAGGAATAGCGATCGCGCGGAAGACTAGAAAACCAACGCACTCTTTGAACGGGCCACACAGCGACACAACAAGTAGACATGTAGAAAGGCAGATGAACCTATAGGCAGACACACCCCACAAACCTGCTACCCCATGGAGAACACCACAAGCAAGAGAGGCAGCAGTCTGCACAGTGCAACCGCAACAAAATCTTTTTTTCCCGGGCTCGTGCTCCCCCGCCCTCCCAGACACCCCCACGCCACCCTCATCCAACGCCCCCACCATCGTGGGAGATGTGAACCCCTTCCAAACACCCCCCCCTCCAAATTCGGCTCCAAACGTCTGCAGCCGAACGTCAACCGCGGGAGAGACGGCACTCTCAGGAGAGGCCCCATTCGATTGACGCAATCTGTCACGACTACCTACTGGCGTCTCAGAAGGGCTTGATGCAGACTCGAAGCGTCTTCGCTCCTGTGTCCCGAAAGCGGCCCAGGAGGCAACGTCTGGATCTGAGCCTTCTCCCCCTTCCCATCTAGCGCCTAGCGGGACCACTTTGGAATTGTGCGGCTTTCCTTTAGCGCCATCGTGCGTCAACCCCTCCCTCCCTCCCACCGGGGATGGTGGTAGGGAAGAATCCTCTCCCCCTCCCCTCCCTTCTGCTGGACTATTGCTGAACGATTCGGCGTCCATGCCCTCTCCCTCCTTCCCTATGGGCTCGATGGTTGTGGGTGTTAAATTGGAAACATTCAATGCAGGCCCGGGAGAAGAAGAGGAAGATGCAGACACAGACGGAAATACAGGGCTTCCAGAAGACACCAACGGTACAAAGCCCTTCCGCTTTTTCTTCCTCTTCTGCCGTGCTGACGGAGCTTTATGCACCCCCGCCCCTTCCTCAAGATGCATTTGTGCATCCCCCTCACCAGCCTCCGACCTCCGCTCCCATTCCCGAAAACTCCCCGCCTCAGTCGGTGACCGCGACTCTCCAGCACTTGCATGCGTGCCAGACTCAAGTAGAGAGTCCTGTAAGCTTTCGGAACTCCCACCGTCATCGCACGGTACCCGAACAAAGGAAGGCTGACCAACAATCCGTCTCCTTTCGTCTCCTGGTTTGGGCTTCCATCTGGGTGACCCCTCCCCTTCCGGACTACCCTCCTCCTCCCCAAACTCATCCCTCGCGTCCTCTAGTGCAATGTCTGTTGTATAAGCGAAGCCAGATGCTGAGGGATGGACGCGAACTTCCACCACCTCCGCTTGGCCGTCCTGCTCAGCTGGAGGCTTCGAGAGCTCTTTGGCTGACTCAAAGGCGTAGTAGACACCGAAGAGAACCATCGCAACCCCTGCAATGTAGTTCAATACCGTGTCTACCTTCTTTGTCCCAGAGGCAGATGCTTCGGTGTTCATCATCGTCAACAACCGCATCAGCATGCCGCAGAGCAGCAAGCCGATAGAGTGACCTGAAGGCATCCAGAAGAAGCAAGGTCAGAAAGACAGTTTAAAATACACAAAATATTTGGGTCTGCGGCGACACATGCAGCAAGCGGCTTCCAGGAACATACCTATGCCCCATCTTATTCCGTAGAAGAAAGCTGTGCATCGCTGGCACACACAGATTGTCACAATCGCACTTATGTGGTCGGGTCCCAACAACACATGGAGAACCCCAGCCACTGTTGCAGTGATGAGCACTTTGAGCAACATCCTGCACGCTGCCGCTCCCTGCCGACACAGACGTGGAGACCTCAGGGTCTTTCCGATCGAAAGTTTTTCCCTTCCCGTAGATGGCACCGAGCTAGACAATTGGCTGAGAATGCATCTAGCTGTCCGCGAGTTGACTGGCTCGACTCTGTTTCTTTCTTCAGGAAACACATGGAATATTATGGAATCGCTCGATCCAGATTCGCGCGCTCCAGGCGGCGCGGGGGGCGCGGCCCGGGACCCTTTTTCATTGTGGCGGCGCGCATCGATCGCAGCCCCTAAGCTGCCCCTTTCCCTGCGTGCGTCAAAAACTCGTCCAACAATCCGTTCTCAGATGTGCTGAGTGCTGTGATTACAGCATCTTCAATTATAAGTGTCTTGTTTCAAGCCTCGCAGTCTTCAACCTGTCCTGTCGAAACGTGCGACCAATCAGCTCAGTGTCCGTCTGTTTTGGGCCCAGAGTCCAACCTGGCTGTGGTTCTCTCAGTGCCAATTCTTCGATCAGATCCAAGCAGCATGAAGGTACCAGTTACGTGGTTCCTTCTCTTGTGCTTCTTCAGTTTTACTGTCTGTGGAGTTCCCAACCGCCCACTTAGATTACGATGGGGTGCATCACCTCTCCATGACGCGAAGAGATTTGGAGATGCTGATACAGGGGCACCCAGACGTGCGGTAAGTCCATGCCCTCTTCACTGCCGTCTCGTTTTCTTTCTTCGACTTTCTTTGCTTCCTCTTCTCTCCCGGTGGCTCTACTTTCCTTCCCCGACACGCTACTCCATCGTGATTTCCCTGTGATATTCCCTGGCTTCAACTTCAGTTCCCTTCTGCAACCGAGCAACTCGTGCCCCTCCTCGATCTTCTCCCCCTTTCCGACTCCCT
Organism: Chromera velia; assembly: GCA_018398765.1. Taxonomy (NCBI): domain Eukaryota; family Chromeraceae; genus Chromera; species Chromera velia. The sequence continues at coordinate 12,634 of JAHBMJ010000605.1, read as the reverse complement.
TTTGTCCCACGAATCTTCTTCAATCCAGCTCCCTCTGCCCTGCCTGTCCTCTCCCTGCTGTTCAAACTGCGGGGAAGTTCTGACTTCTTTCGTCTGCCCTGCCATTCTGTTGTTCTGCGGAGCCCCCCCTCGGGCAGTCCGCCCAAATTCCAGAGGGCATACAAGCGGCTATCTCCCATTACCCTCCCCCATCGTGTAACATACGGAGCGCTCTAGATCCAGTCTCGTCCCTCACCACCCACCCACACCTGTCGCTTCGTTCGCCCGTGCCCTGTTTTGTGCGAGAGAGGTCGGACCACTGAACAAGTCGGCGAGAAAGCAAGGCTGCTCTTCAGAGGACTCTCTCTTGGATGACTTTCGTTGTGCAATCTTTTATCCTGTCTCTCTCATCTCAATGCGTGGGGTGCATGTGTGGTTGCAGATTCAACTTGCGAGTGATGAATCTGCAGAAGAGGTTGTGACAGCAGGCGCTCCTTTGAATGAGACTTCAACTCTGAGCGTCTCTGTCTTTTGCGACCTTTCTCCCCTGGAGGGAGTGAGACGGCTGGTGGGGGATCTGGTGATCGACTCCCGGTGTGCAGCAGATGCGCTACCTGATTTAGGTTTCGTGAGTGATCTGGAAGAGGTGGAGGGGTCGGTGCGGATAGAGAACACGTTGTTCAAGACCCCGTTCTCCGTCTCCTTCCCTTCGCTTCGTGAAGTGAGGGGGGACGGGGAGACAGGAGAGGGGGGGGATGTGATAGCTCGGAATTGCTCTCGTCTTGAGAGTTTGTCTTTTGAGGCGCTTGAGACTGTTGAAGCAGGTTTTGAGGTCGGGGCTCCTGGGGGTGGGAATCCTTTTTTGAGGGAGATCAACTTTGGGTTTTTGAAAAATGTGGGGGGAGAATTTCGGATACAAGAGAATGGGGGGTTGACTGCGTTGTCTTGTCGTTCTTTGGTGTCGGTTGGTAATTTGACCGTGAGTGGTAATGAACAGTTGGCTCTTTTTTCTCTCAGTTCTCTGGTTTCGGTGGGTGGTAACGTGTTTATTGGAGACAGTAGTGCTCTGACAACTTTCAGTCTTGACGCACTGTCATCGGTGAGAGGAAGCGTTTACATCCGAGACAATTCAGGTCTGAGCTCTTTTGGGATGCATGCTCTTGAGTCAGTGGGTTCGTTTTTGCGGATTCGCCGAAACAGTGCGTTGACAACTTTTGATCTGGGGGGGTTGAAATCTGTGGGGGGCTTCTTTCACGTCGTGTGTGAATTGACAAGAAGTATAGACAGGCACAGAAACTGTGTGTTGACCAGTTTCAGCATGGACGCGCTTGAATCCGTAGGAGGGGATTTGTACATTGGGGGGAATGACGCGTTGACTTTCTTCTCTATGCACGGTTTGGAGTCGGTGGGACGTCACTTCACTGTGGGGGGAACTGACTGGAGAGGGAGGAACACGACGAATTCGGCGCTGACCACAGTCAGGATAGAGCAGTTGAGAAGTGTGGGGGGCAACTTCACAGTGACGAACAACGAGTCCCTGAAGATCTTGGCACTGCGGACGTGCTCCTCTCCTGTGCCTCCTGCTGGCGAAGGGGAGGAGGAGGAAGAGATCAGTGACTCAGTGGCTGGGGATGAAGAGGGAGAGGCAACACACACTGATGAAATGGATGCAACGGACTCGCAGGAATTGCCCCATCAGCCTTCCTCATCAGACCCTTCTGAAGAAGTGTGCCGTCCCCTTAGTGTGGAGGGATCAAAAAACGTCCAAGAGATCAAACTTGACGGCATTGTTATCAGTGAGCCTCTACCTCTATCTACAGCTGACTCTGAGGCAGTCATGCGCGATGTTGAAGATCTCGAAAAAGAAGTCCAGGGAGAAAACGGTCCAGCTTTGCTGTAGCCGCCAGTGAGCTCTGTGATAGATCGTGTCCGCTATGTGTGAACTTCTAGGTGAACTTCAATGTGCATGAGCACAGGTAAGCTCGGAGTCAGGTGTTGAATCACTGTCGATCAAGCCGTGCAGCACCACAACTCTGCTTCAAATAACACTGCATCAGCCTGCATGCAGTGGTGTCATTGCAAGCTAGACTGCAACGCTTTCTGTCGTCCTCCCAGTCATCTTTTAGATTCCTGTTCTATATAGTTCTAAAATTTTCTAAATTTCTCTAGATTCGTCGGTCTCTGCCTGATTGTTGGATAGTTTCTAAAATTATTTTATGGAAAATATTCTTCAAATCATTTTGAATGTACGTATTTTAATTAATTTTACTAGATCTTTTAACACAGTTGTATCTTGGTATATATCTTAGTAACAGGTGTTCCATTGAAGCCATAAAGATATTTATTTTATTAGTAACAGGTACCCCATTTGATTGATGTTTTGTAACTCTGTCACAAGATTTGTCTATCATTTTTGGAACAACTTCTCTATAACTTTTGTAACTCTTTTTAAATTACAGAATTATAATAGTAAAAAATTAATCTTAATTAATTTTCTATCAATCACTGGCAATTTACTGTAATTTATTGCTAACTTTGAAATGCATATTTTCAATTTTTTTTCTAATTAAATTCTTTAATGAAGTTCTTTGATGAAGTGTGTTATTAAGACTTAGAATTAGACTTAGAACAAGACTGGATTTCCAAATATTTCCAAACTAGTTTCCAAACTAAATTTCTTCAGATTCCTTCAATTACGTGTTTCTAAGTTATGCATATGTAGCCAGTATCTGTCTGAAGTGTGTATTCTAATCTTAGGTGCTATTTTAGGCTTGTTTAAAACAACTATATATTTTTTTTTGTCCGTGCATGCGGGTCACGTCTATGTGCGTATGCTTCTTCCTTTATAAAAAGAGGGAAAAAAAATGAGAGAGCAAAAGAAAAAGCAGGAAACAACAAGGGGGGGAAAGAATTTCAAAGAAATGAGGAGGCTTATCTGAAAATTAAAATTCAATATGCATTCGGTTCAGTCTAGAAGTTCAGTATCAAAATTTAGGCTCATTGCATTTTTTACATGTTTCTTGCTTCGTTAGTATAGCGCGCGCGCAAAACGCGCGCACGTTGCTTGAAGAGTATAATTAATTTGTTTGCATGATTTTTGATCGAATTTATGAATTCTTTTTTCTGCTTGCATGCACGTATATATATATATATATATATATATATATATACACGATTTTAATTTTTTTTTTTCAAAAATGATTTTCATTATATATGTCTTTTAATTAATGGATGGATTCTTTTGAGTCCACACTCACGCGTTCCCACATGATGGACCACATGTCCGTTTCGGTTGGTCCTGCAACATACTTTGTCTTGGAATCGTTGGAATCGAGTCGCTTGGAGGAGTGTGCGAACCCTTATGTACATTGTACTCAAACTGCACACACACTTCTGATATATAACTGGAGACTGGAGTGTCTATATTTCCACACACCTCACTGACAAGGCGGAGAGGTTTAACGCACCACCATGCGCAGCTTGTCCCTATTTGTGGCGGTCACGACTTGCATGTGTCTTCTGGCTTCTGGACTGCGCGTGTCGGAGGCCAGGGACACAAAACGAAACGCGATGAAGAGCCTGGACCCCAACAGGAAGAAATTTCAGATCTTCCTGGAGAACCGCGCGGTGGGAACCCTGTACATGGATGACCTCGTGAGACACCTCTCTTCGGGGGAGAGTAGAATCGACATCCAGGTACGTAAAGCCGCAGGCGTACAATTTCGTCTCCTACTCGGCCGGGCACCTGGGCTCCATGTATATACTTCAGACGTCGAGGAATACAAACAAGGTTGTGCACTAAATGCATGCACGTTTTCGCATGCTGCTTCGTATTGTCGGTCTGACCTGCATACAGTCCCCCCGATCGAGGCTCGTCAGAGTCTCACAGCATTTCCTTCGCTATTGCTTACTTCTGTTCTTTTTCTTTTTTTGTTCCACACGCGCGCACCCCCGTGGTTCGTCCTCCTTCGCTTCTTCGCTTCCCGTCTCGCCGAGCTCTCTCTCTCCCTCGTCTGGTCCTTCCTTCATCTTTGCGTGCGCTCTTTTCACCCTGCACCTGCCTGCCTGGCTTCATCCAATGGACGCCGCTGCCCATCCCTTCCTAGCTCCCTCTCTCCTTCCTTTCTGTCTTTCTTCCTTCCTCCCTCCCTTCCTCTCTCTCTCCTTCGTTTCTTCTCTCCTTCCTCCCTCCCTTCGCCCCTCCCTTTTTACTTGACGATAGTCACCCTGCAGGACGTTCTTTTACTGAAGTATGCAGGTACAAGTCAAAACTTGATTTTTGAGGAGGAACTTGCATGCTGTCTGAAAAATGGTCGACCGATGATGGGGAAATCAACCAACCAACCATCCTCCCTGCCTCCCTGCCTGCAGAGTGTGGGTGGCACTGCGGCAATCGAGGCCGCCCTAGGAGTGCTGCAGAGCGTCCCGAGCCCCCGATCCCCCCGAGTGGAGGGGGCGCTGGACCTCCTTCGGCTGGTGGTGAAAGAGACGGTGAAAGACTCAGCAGAGCATACGTCAGGAATGAGGGAGACGGGCGGAAGAGGCGAATCTGAGGGAGACAAGAAAAAGGCAAGTCCAAAGGCACAGGGACGGGGTTTGTTTTCTTCCTTTTTGATTGATTCAGAGAAGAGAGCGGAAAAGGCTGTCTGACTGGTTTGTGTGGATTTTCAAGTTCGATTGTGTGTGTTGTGGGCTGATTTCAGGTCTCTTTGATCGATTCAGAGAAGACAGTGTGTTGTGGGCTGATTTCAGGTCTCTTTGATCGATTCAGAGAAGACAGGAAAACGGGCTGCTCTGTTGAGTTGCATGTGCGGCCTTGGTCTTCCAAGAAGAACAAAAGGACAGTGAGGAGAAAATGTGTTCTGTATTCTAGATGAGGAAGATTCACGGCGTATGCTGCCAAATTCATTCTTTTGGATTCGCTTTTCTTATATTACTTTTCTTTTTTTTTTCTCGAGTAATCTCTCTCTCTCTCTCTCTTTCTCTCTCCCCCCCCTTTGTGCGTGTGTGTGTGTGTGTGTGTGTGTGTGTGTGTGCGTGCGTGCGTGCGTGTGCATTCATATAGCCTCTCTCCCAGTCTGCTTGACAGTCTCTTTGTTTCTGACTCCTGACCATCCTTTCCTTGCAGTCGGATCCTTCAAGTCTGCGGCGTCTCTCCTACGAGGAAAAAAAGCAGTTAGACGACGAGGGCGAGGCCCTCTACTGGGCAGCGATGAGAGGTGACGCAAGCCAGGTGACCAGCAGCCTCAACGGGGATTCCTGGACGAACAGAGACCCTCGGAAGATCAACTGGGAAAGCCCACGGGATAACAGGGTGAGGGGGGGTGGAGTTACTTGGGTTGATTTGGGTTGGGGAGAGTTCGTTCTTTCATTCGAAGAATCTTCGGGAGGCCTGCTTGAGGGGGACATGTAGGCAAATTAATCTTTTGCTGCTGCATACAGGATTTGGCTTTTTGGTTTGGGCAGGCAAGCATGTTACGTGAGATGCCGTTCGTTTCTGATGCACCTGGGGTCATCAGTCCTTCTTTCTCTCTCTGTTCAGTTCCTTCTCTTTTGTTTTTTTCTTGTGTTCCTTTCTTCCTTTCCACCTTTCTTCTTTCTGTGATTTCTCTTCTGCGGTTTCCAAAGTGACCGTGCTCCATTTCCCTTTTCTCTTGCTTCCATACTTTTGTTAGACCTCTTAATTTCTTCCCCTTCATTCCTGCAGAACCGAGGCACGCCGCTGTGCATCGCTGCCGAGAACGGCCATACAGAGGTGGTGTCTATCCTCCTCAAAAAGGGGGCCGACAAGGATAAGGCAGACGAAGCAGGTGATTGAATTTCATCTATCCATCAATATCTGCATACATGCATGCGTGCAGATTTCCACTGGCTGGCTCGTTTTTTCATTCAATTTTCTGAAAGGTTGAATGCATCCGAGTCTGTGTGTGTTTCTCCTTCCCTGTCGCCACACTCACTGCCCCTCTAACTCTCTGCCTTCTCCCTTGTCTGTCTGCACCTGCGAGCGCATATTAGCAGTGAGTGACTAAACGAGTGCTAGAATGAATGAGTGAGTGTGTGCGTGTGTGTGTGTGTGTGTATGTGTGTGTGTGTGTGTGTGTGTGTGAGAGAGAGAGAGAGAGAGAGACCATCTGTCAATCTGTCTGTCTGCAGGTCGGACGGACGCCGCTCTTCCTTGCAGAAGAGAACGGGCATCAAGGGCTCCTCCTCACCCTGCTGAGGGCAGGGGCCGACACCAACAAGGCAGACGAAGTGGGTGCGTGCAAGGGTGATTCAATGCGCTCCTTCTAGTCTGCATAGATCCTCGTCAGCAATGTGCCCGGCTACTGTCGGACAGCTACTGTATGTTTGCACATAGGTGAAGAGCACAAACAACCTCACCCTGTCGAGCGTCGGGTTGGACTCGATCGGTCTTGCGTTTGTTTTTGCCGTGCTTTCACCTAGCTAGCTTCCAATCTCTCGATCGATCTAATCTATTCTTCTGCATTTTGCATCTGTTCCTGGGAATGAACTCCACTAGCTGGCTGGCTGCTCATGGGAAATTGCATGCGCGCTGATTTGAAGAATGCAAGTATGTATGTATGTATGGATGGATGGATGTACATCTGTATGTATGTGTGCAGTTTGGAAGGACTCCCCTCTGGATGGCAGCGAAGAACGGTTACACGGGAGTGGTGAGGGCTCTCCTTGCGGCAGGAGCTGACAAGGACAGGGCAGACAAGGTGTGCGTGCGTCAATTCAGAGAGAGAGAGAGAGAGAGAGAGAGAGGCATAAAAGTTTGTTTGATTGACTGAATGGCATGAAAGTTGAATGGGCTCTGTCTGTCTGTGGATCATGGATGGATGCAGGGACACTCAAATAGAGCGAACGTCGTGCATGCAACTGCTGTCACAAGCACATGCACTTAAGTGATTTCAGAGAAGCTAGCGAGCGGTCAATAAGTGAGTATGTTTACTTAGTCGCAGGGATTGTATGTCTCCGCCCCGCGCAACCCCGTTTCATGCATTCAGATTCCCCCCCCGCTCCTCCTCCATCCACTCCCATGGTTCCTTCCCCTCTGCGTGTGTGTGTGTGTGTGTGTGTGTGTGTGTGCAGGACGGCCAGACGCCGCTTTTGAAGGCATCAATGCAGGGACACGTGAACGTGGTGGAAGTTCTCGTCAGGGCAGGAGCCAACAAAATTAAGCCAGACTTGGTCAGAGACATTTTCTTCTTCTTCTTCTTTTTCTTCTTCTTCTTCTTCTTCTTCTTCTTCGTCGTCGTCGTCGTCGTCGTCGTCGTCGTCGTCGTCCTTTTCTTTTTCCTCCTTTTGATCTTCCGTGACTTCGTTTCTATGTTTTTTCATTGATTTCTTCTCCTTCGTTCCTCCTGCAACTAAGAAGCCTGGCAACCGCCAGATTTGCCTTCAACATCCGAAAAGTATTCTACGAACAGTTACTTTTCCTGTGGTGTTTTTGTGCATGCTCTCCCTTCCGGGCCCGACCTTTTGATTCGCCCTCGTTCATTTATATTGTGTTAATTTGCTGGCTGGCAGTTGTGCTATCCGGGTCGACAGACAGAACTGAAGAGTGATCGAAAGTGGTGGAAGAAAGAGTCACTGAGTGAAAACGATGACAGTATGAATTAATAAATTGTTACACCTATAAGTTTGGATTCTTTTTATCTTTCCTTTCATTTTCTGCATGAATTAATGGCTTTGTGTCTGTAGTATGGCAACACACCGCTGAAAGTTGCAAACCTCAACGGTCCGGCAAAAAATTATGACAAAATACTTAAGCTCTTAAAGTATTAAATCGGTCTGGGATGTCAGTGTTACGTCTCTGGAATGAAATCCTATGACAGCCTGAGGTCTTCAATTATGTGTGAGCTAGCCTAACAGCTAGCACTAGAGCTATAACGTAAGCATTGTGTATATATTATAGAATTAAAAAATAAAACATTTCCTGTTATTGAAAATTTAAAACTATGTGACCATACATATACGTGTTTTATTAATTATGATACAAAAGGTTACTAGCAACTGTTATGTGCACCCGTTGCATTTCTAGCTGTTTCACACTCAGTTCATACTATAGGGATCATACCGGGACTTAATATCTAGTCAGACGCTCTCCCACTCAGACTTGCATTAAGTTGCCTATATGAACAGTATGCACCCCGGTTACTATGGTCAAACATTATGCCCTTGTTGAAAGTTTTTTATTAATTGACATTATAGTTTTTTACCTAAGTTTTTTAGAATTGGATTATAATTTAGATAAATTAGATTATAATCGAATCATATATAATAGTATGGAGCTACTTATAACTAGAGTCTACTAGCTAGACTTGTAGCTACACTTGTAAGTTTAAGTACTTACTAAAACACTCTCTGTGTAATAACAGTAATGTGACTACTAGGTGATTCACAGATTCAGACACGAAGGTCTGTCAAGTCAGGCGTTCCGACGTGTTCGTTGCTATTCCTTCGCTCAGTGACGCTCACTTTGTTCCTATCATCACTCTGATTCTATTCTCTCATGCAACAGATTAGGCAACAGAAACGCGACTGTTGATTCGTGTGGCTAAGACCCATGCAACGACGCACGCGTTCACTTCAATCACGGCCCGGAAAGACGCACACGCGGGCCGGCTCATTGACAATCACAGTCGATGCAGGAGGGTGGGGCGCTCGCTCACGCTCGCACTACGACCAGCCTACCCGTCACACTCTGTTATCCTCTGCCCATGTTGAGATTCACCGTCTCCAACAGACTAATTGTGGGTGAGTTAGAGACATGCATGAGTAAATGGGCACACGCATGCATATATACAGACCCACAAATACCCGCATACAACACACACACACACACACACACACACACAGAGAGAGAGAGAGAGAGAGAGGGAGACAGAGAGGGACAACGACAAAAAGGCAAAAGTGCCCATTGCATCCCATTGTCCAACTGGGCGTGCGTGCCACTGCGTGCACGTGCATCGATCAGAATCTGTGTGGTCACCTTCTATGTGTGTGTATGTAATAATGTTCGGCCCTCTTCTCCCCAATTCCATTCGCCTCCCGCTTCCGCAGAACTGATTCCAAGACACCGATCGGCACGTATGGTTCTACACGGTCTGAGACTAAGCATTTTCGACCCTGGGCTTCACGTCAACGTTTTTTCGGAAACTTGCTAGTGCCTCTCTTTCTCGCAACACGCGGCGGCACCACCAAAGACTGGGCTTCGTTGCTGAGGACCTTGCAGCTTCTGCTGCTGCCAGTGAGCTGCTGGGGCCCACAGAGCCGCTGTATGTCTGGCCAATCTGCCGGACAAATTCCACCTCGTCGTCTCCAGAGACGCTGCCAGTCTCGGGCGGGGGGGGGGGCTGATCCAAAAGCAGCGGGAGGTTCCTGATGATCGTCGCTGCCAGACTGAAGCTGGATAGAAGGATTCGGACGCCTGCTAACCTTCCGTTTCTTCTCTTGCCTCTGAACAAGCCTCTCGGCACGCGTCTCTGTACGGGCTAAGCCTTTTGACTTTTTGTTCTTCTTCTCATCAGGTGGGGGGACCGCCTCTCTCATCACCGCCCCTGTGTCTCCATCAATGAGACCAACATCCTGCCCTTGTGCCTCAGTGGCACTGAGCACTGCTGTGATCGTCACGACTTTATCTGCTCCCGACGTGCTGGCCCCATTCTGTCGATCCAGTGCCGTCCGGTAGAGCTCAGGCGGTAACCCCCCAGCGGCATCCGAATTTGCTTTTTCGCCTTTCGCCGTCTCCTCTCCAAATAGAGGCACCCAGACCGCAAGACTACAAATAGAGGCACCCAGACCGCAAGACTACAAAGAGAGGCACCCAGACCGCAACACTACAAAAAGAGGCACCCAGACCGCAACACTACAAATAGAGGCACCCAGACCGCAACAATACAAATAGGGGCACCCAGGCCGCAAGACTACAAAGAGAGGCACCCAGACCGCAAGACAACAAATAGAGGCACCCAGACCGCAAGGACACAAATAGATGCACCCAGACCGCAAGACTGCAAATAGAGGCACCCACTGCCACCCAGACCACAACACTACAAATAGAGGCACCCAGGCCGCAAGACTACAAATAGAGGCAGCGACCGCAAGACTACAAATAGAGGCACCCAGACCGCCAGACTACAAAGAGAGGCACCCAGACCGCAAGACTACAAATAGAGGCCCCCAGACCGCCAGACTACAAATAGAGGCACCTAGACCACCAGACTACAAAGAGAGGCACCCAGACCGCAACACTACAAATAGAGGCACCCAGACTGCAAGACTACAAATAGAGGCACCCAGACCGCAAGACTACAAAAAGAGGCACCCAGACCACAACACTACAAATAGAGGCACCCAGACCGCAACACTAGAAATAGAGGCACCCAGACCGCAACACTACAAATAGAGGCACCCAGACCGCAAGACTACAAATAGAGGCACCCAGACCGCAAGACTACAAATAGAGGCACCCAGACCGCAAGACTAGAAATAGAGGCACCCAGACTGTAAGACTACAAAGAGAGGCACCCAGACCGCAACACTACAAAGAGAGGCACCCAGACCGCAAGACTACAAATAGAGGCACCCAGACCGCAACACAACAAACAGAGGCACCCAGACCGCAACACTACAAATAGAGGCACCCAGACCAGAACACTACAAAAAGAGGTATTTAGACCGCAATACTACAAAGAGAGGCACCCAGACCGCAACACTACAAATAGAGGCACCCAGACCGCAAACCTACCAATAGAGGCACCCAGACCGCAAAACTGCAAATAGAGGCACCCAGACCGCAAGACTACAGATAGAGGCACCCAGACCGCAAGACTACAAAAAGAGGCACCCAGACCGGAACACTACAAAAAGAGGCACCCAGACCGCAACACTACAAATAGAGGCACCCAGACCGCCAGACTACAAAGAGAGGCACCCAGACCGCAAGACTACGTAGAAGACTATAAATAGAGGCACCCAGACCGCAAGACTACAAATAGAGGCACCCACACCGCCAGACTACAAATAGAGGCACCCAGACCGTAAGACTACAAAAAGAGGCACCCAGACCGCAACACTACAAATAGAGGCACCCAGACCGTACGAATACCAATAGAGGCAACCAGACCGCCAGACTACAAATAGAGACACCCAGACCGCAAGACTACAAATAGAGGCACCCAGACCGCAAGACTACAAATAGAGGCCCCCACACCGCCAGACTACAAATAGAGGCACCCAGACCGCAAGACTACAAATAGAGGCACCGAGACCGCAAGACTATAAAGAGAGGCACCCAGACCGCAACACTACAAATAGAGGCACCCACACCGCCAGACTACAAATAGAGGCCACCCAGACCGCAACACTACAAATAGAGGCACCCAGACCGGAACACTACAAATAGAGGCACCCAGACCGCAAACCTACCAATAGAGGCACCCAGACCGCAAAACTGCAAATAGAGGTATATAGACCGCAAGACTACAAAGAGAGGCACCCAGACCGTAACACTACAAATAGAGGCACCCAGACCGCAACACTACAAAAAGAGGCACCCAGACCGCAACACTACAAATAGAGGCACCCAGACCGCCAGACTACAAATAGAGGCACCCAGACCGCAAGACTACGTAGAAGACTATACATAGAGGCACCCAGACCGCAACACAACAAACAGAGGCACCCAGACCGCAAGACTACAAATAGAGGCCCCCACACCGCCAGACTACAAATAGAGGCACCCAGACCGCAAGACTACAAATAGAGGCACCCAGACCGCAAGAATATACATAGAGAATAGAGGCACCTCGATGGAAGGAAAACGAACAGACGAGTGGATCGTCGGATGGATAGATAGAGAGGGACGGGTAGAGACATTTGAACACACAGGCACACATGCCAGCACGCACGCAGAGCTAGGGGGAGAACGAGAGAGAAAAATTCAGGGACACACGCACAGAGAGACAGGCAGTCCTATACAGACAGAAAGAGATGGCGCGAGAAGGAGGAGGTGGGGGAGATAGAAGGGACTGAGGTAGTACGGGGGGGAGACTGGACCATTTCACACGGCATGCAGGGCGCACGGGGCAAGCAGGGGGGGGATGTGTACAAAGTGCTTCCTTTTTTTTTCTCTGCCTTCGAACCGACCCATCCTACCTCTCCCCCCCCCCGCCCCCTGTGTGCAAAGTTTAACCGGGTCAGTGACATATCACGCCGGGGCTCAGTTGACAAGAAATTCACAAAGGATCTTTGTAGCCATGGTGGTGGAACGAAGGACCATCATCGTCTGCGTGCACAACAAGACAAAAGATACTTCCGTCAATCATCTAAGCCAAACACCGCCAATAGAGATATGCAGGGCGGGAAAGGGAGTGTTCTTTTGTGCTGGCGCACAAGGGAGAGCTACAGGGCTGGTTAGACAGGCACACAGGCAGACAAGGACAGAGAGCGAAAAGATCTAGAGACAGGCAGGCTAAGAAACAGGCAGGCAGGCGTGCAGACAGAGAATCTGGTAGATAGACTGTATGATATGACGTCCTTTTCTGTTCTTTTTCTTCAAAAAGAGACCAGCAGACTAACTGACAGACGGACAGACTACACCTTGCCTTCTGTACGTTTTCGTTGCTTTCTTGTTTACCTTTTCCTC